>JAOEHY010049555.1:0-26365 GCA_025447955.1 Psilopsiagon aurifrons
GGGATTACCAATATCAGGAGAGAAAATACTCTTACTTATTTCATGACTTTATTTGCTTGGCCACTCTCTAACTTTCTGAAAACCAGCCAAAGTTTATCGCATTCACCAAACATGAAACAGAAAAAGGGCAATTATCTAAATATCATATGGTTTGTGATGTAGAATAACAAAAAAGGACAGAAGAAGATGAAGCAGGGAGTGGAAGCATTCCAAACATCAGAAAACTTTTTTAAATGTTGAAAACATAGGGTTTTTTGTTTGGGCTGTTTTTTTTTTTTTTGCCATAAAGTTCAATGTTTAAGAACTTCTGGGATCTTCATAGTAATGTAATTTCATGTCATCAATTATACGGTTAGAAAGAAGGAGACCTGTGAATGCAACATAAGGGTGGAAGGTTTCTTCCGTTAAACAGAAGAGGGAGAAAAATGTTATCACAGAGGCTGCTTGTGCTGGGACTAGGGCCTATCTGGGATGCACAGCCTTTTATACCAGTCACTAGATCCGGTGGGGAGACTTGTCATAGGGACCTAGGAGGGAGATGGAACGACTTGGCGGGTGGATTTTGAAGCTGTATGCCAAAGAACTAAGAAATGCGCCCCTTGCTTCCCCCCATCCATCCCTGCTGCCTGACCCTCACCCAAAAACCTGACCTTTTCCTTTACACCTTTGGTCAGGCTCACAAGCTTCTTCAGATCTCCTGGCTCATCTGCTCTCTGTTGTATTACTTGAAGGAAACATTTACATCATCTTTATAGCTCAGTCCCTTTGGAAGACCTTTATTCCCCCTTCGTTTTTCTTATCATCAGGAGTAAAAACAAATCCAACAGCACCTCAGCACTGCTCAGAGCAGACATTGACCAAGTGGGACATTTCCTACCCTGGGCTGGCAGACAGCCTTCACTGCCCTGCCACTTGGTCTCCACTGATAAGACCAACACCACTCAGGCCTCGGGTAGCTCAATACTTTCACCTCTAACACCGCTAAGCGGTAGGGAAGCCCCTGCTTCCAGGCTCCTGGAGACTTTCTGACCACCCCAAGGAATTTAGGGAACATCTGTAAACTAATCCAGATTTGTTTGTAAAGTTTACTTCATAGTTCCCCTCTGGCCAAGGAAAGAGTGAAGGCAAACCCAGCTTGATGCCAGAACAAAGTGACTCAGATGAGCCCAGATTCCCAGCAGCACAAAGCATCAGCACCATCAGGAGATGACATGGCAGCTCGCTGTGACTTTCACTATCTGATCAGACAATTTCTTAATTAGCAGAGGCAGTGCTCGCTGTCAGAAAAAAATCATATGAATCAACTTTCCTCTGTACAGAACAGGTTCTGCTTTTGCAAAACTGAGTGTCCAGTTTTTCCATACTCATTGTGCCATATAGCATCTTGCCTTTCCCAGGCTCTCCCGGCCCTCGTGGCTGCAAAGGCTCAGCACACAAATGCAAAGGAGGTTTCAGCAAGGGAAATCAAAGCTAGCCAGGGCGAAATTACTCTTAGAAGTGGAAGCTGGATATTCAAGCACAGTGGGAAGGTTGTGAGGATAAGTATCTGAATCAGCTTTTTTTGGTACTTCAATGATAGATGTAAAAAATACAACCTTGTATTTAAAAGAATGAAGTTTTTAAAGTTACAGATTTGGTATTAGAAGAGTAATAGATGCCAGAAATTTCCATAATACAGATCCTCAATTTAGAATTAGGAATAGAAATTGTCAGCTTAGTTAACATGAAATTAAGACATGATTTCTCAACTCGTCACGAGCTTTGTGTTTTGCTGAAGTAGTTCATGAACCACGTTTGCCTTTAATAAAGTAAGTGTATTTGCATTCCACGACCACAAGAGAGAGCTTTAGTGCTGGATGTCGTGCGCCGCTGCGGCAGAGGATTCAGGCAATTCAGTAGCCCAGTATTTTTAGCTGACACTTTTTAAACATGATGAGGAAATCAACGCAAAACATCTGATAAAGACTGCAGAACAATTCCCCATTTTCTACAATATAAGAAACCTCCCCGTGTCCTGAACCACAACAGTTTGAGGCAGGTTTTCACAGCTGTGACATTTAGAAACAGACACATTTTGCCCAGCCCTGATCCTAAAACTTTCAGAGCAGCCTCAAGAACATGCTATTTGATGGGGTGCTTCCAAAAAGGTGGTGTGACATCTAATTTAGCTCTGTCTTTACAGATTGGGCTGGGTGATATCATCTTCTATGTAAACTTTTATATAAAACTTTGTGTATAGGCATCTATAAGTATACATACATGTATGTATGTATATCCAATCTTTTCCCTACACCACCCTTCTCTGCTTAAACAGCCTCTCAGTTCTCGCCTGCTAAGCATCTAGTCTCATTCCATTCAAATCCTTACCTAAGACTAATTTCTCCCATGATATCCATAAGGACTTTAATAATAATGATTATCCTGCAGTCCAACCACCTGAAGCTCTCCACCCATCTCCTCCCTATTGTGTATTACCTTCCACTCATTTTCTCCCAGATAAAATAAACTCTTGAGGGCAGAGACCTGCTGGCTCTTCTAGTCCTCTTCTGGGTGTTGTAAAAGTAATAAGGCAATATCACACATAAAGCACGGTATTCAAATGATACTGAGTCAGATGTAAATGAGGAAAAGCAGGTCATTCAGTTACCTCACCATGAAGTGTCTAGATGCATTGCATTCCTGCATCTTCCCGGATATAGCATGTAATGAAAATGGTGAATAATCTTGTGTGTGTATTACACCTTTCATCCCAAAGGGTACTCAATTACTTTACTAATTGACTGTTCAAAGCGTCTGCATGAGAACTTCTTTGCTCATAAGCAAAATGCAGCCAGAGCACCAGCAGGAGCACAGGGCCAGCACGATTCCCAGAAAGTCCTGAGACAAAATCATGGGCTCCAGGGGAGGAAGAACAGAGGAGGAAAATGAGAGATTTGGAGATGACCTTTAACTTGGTGTTTCTCTGCCTTTGCTCAGTTTCAACAGAACCATTTGATTGTGTGAGAGATGTCCATTTGCATGCAGCAACAATCAAAGGGATGACATCTGCAGAAGATGATGCGATACTGGGAATCACTCCTTTTTGCATGGAAATAAGAGTCTGGGATTAATCATGAAACATGCAGAGCACTTGCAATTCCCCTGGATTCAGTAGGACCAGCCCTAACTGTAGCTCTTGAAATACCACGCTACAGCAAGAATTGTCAAAGGTTGCTACTTGGTATAGCAATGTATTTGTTTGTTTTTAAAACATAGCCCCTGGATGTTTCTGAATTACTTTTGTATATAGATAGATATATCATAAACTGCTTTTAACAAACACCTTAGTAAGCTTCCTTAAACTTGCAGTGGCCTATTACACATCTGCAAACTGAGAACATCAAAACCTTTCCCTAGATAGAACAGGTTTTCAATACCAAAGCACTTGATGGTACAAGTGATTTTACTATCTGTATTAAAAACAGGGAAACTGAGGCACAGAAAGCAAAACGACATGTACAAAGCCAATCATCTGCTAAAAAGCAGACCATCCACCCACAGCAGATACCAGCTTTTGGAAAAACATGCTGCTTCTAAACACGTGGAATACCAGAAGCTGCTTCAGAAAGTGCCTCTGTCTGTTGCTCAAGTCCTACTTATAGTAACAAGATTTAGAACAGTTAAAGGAATCTGTGCTAGCAGACCTTATTGCAAGCATGGAGCCAGATATATCCTCTCTTTTATAACATGCATATGCATCTTCTAACAGGCATTGTCTATCTCTTCATCTATACCACACTCATCAGATTACACTATCTGAAACTTCTTTTTCCCCCAAGAGATCATAAAAGTTTCAGCGTTTACTCAAAATGTTTTGTCGTGTTTTCAATTTGAGAGACCATGCAGTGGCTCCAAAGATAACACGGCAGCTGCCAGTGCTTCTCATGTGTTGAGCTGAATTGTAGATGCCTGTCTACAATGGCATGTTTCCTCAGTAGTTTTAGATACTCTGAAACAGAATTTTCCAGTCTTCTCAAATATGCAAGATACAGGATGGCCAGCAGCTATTCAGATTACACAACAGTGACATTTTTGAAAGCCAAGAAGAGGCAAAACAACAGTTCTTGCAGTGCACAGCCTCCAGCAGAGCCCTCTGCCGAAGCGCCTTTGGTTTGCTCATCTCTATACTCTGCTTAAAGCCTTGAGTTAGCTGTTTGCTGACCCTACTTACTGCTTTGCCTCCTTTCTTGCTCTCAAAGACTATGGCTTTGCTCACTTCTATGGCTTTTGGCACTGTGCTTTCGTCAGGAGACTTGTGGCCTCAAGCCAAGGCTCTCTAGCACAATCTCTTTCCAAAGGTGCCTGGGAGTGGGATGTTCAGAGGATGAGGTGTCAAAAGCCAGAGCTGCCTGGGACATTTTCTCCCGCTTTCCATCTCAATATAACTTCCCTGTCTTTTCTCCAGCTCCTGGAAGTCCTTCTGCCATCACATGGGAAGGGACTGTTTTCATTTATACATCTCTGTTGCAGGCAGTTCAGTGCGGAGGCAGAGGGCAGGGTGCAACAGTAATTTACACACTGTAAACTTTTGTAGGTTTTATTCACCTCATTGCTCTGGTATTAAACAGCATCGCGTGGTGACTGTGCAAGCTGGGAGCAATGGTGCTAGCTGCTGACTTGGTGTATGCTCTGCCCTGCAGGAGTTTACACCTCCCATCCCTGTCAACTGTGGCAGGGCAGGAGGGAGAGAAGCTGAGCAGAGAAGAGGGTCATGTTGGAAAAGAGGTGGAACAGTGCATCCACCACATAATCAGTCTTATAGATTCATTACTGTAATACTTAAAACTCTGCTAGGAGCTGTAAATGTGTAACTATCCCTGCTCAAAGATGCAAACAAAACTAGGCAGAATCTGCCTGGAGCTGATGAAGGTAAAGGAGGAGCCTGTTAGAGAGCATAAGACAGTATCTTGTATGAAAATATCTTAACATAGATCTTTCTTGGTCAGTGCAAAACCACTTGGAAATAGCAGTATTTCGTCCTCTGAGGGCTGTAGAGTGTGTTTGAAATGGAAGTCTAGAGAGGGGAAGAAAGTGTGATTCAGACTATTTATCCAAATCCCACAGGGTACATGGTGATTTACTTTCAGGGAATACATATATTGATTCTTTTGTCCTATGTGTGACACAGAGTATAACAAGGCCAGAAAACTGAAAGCGGAAGCAAGATAGGCTTCCTTAAGGTGTATCAGGAGAGGAGCAAACCTCCAGGTGATGCAGAGCTTGACCATCTGCAAAAAACTGTGCAAAACTTCTGTTGAAAAGGCTCCTGCTCCACCAACTGCAGTTCATGGTGGGGTCATTCCCCTTTAGTTCCCTCCTATTCCCATGGAACAAGGTCCCAAGAAACACTGTCCTGACTTAGCTGGTTAATGTTGCCTGTGTGTGCTCTAGATGCTTTGATTACAGCCAGTAGCACAGATACTGATTTAAACCATAAATACAGCCTTCATGCTTTTTTTGCCTACTATATCCTAGCTAGCACCAGAGGGCTCTTTTGTGAATCCTGAAGATATTCTTGCCTCAAAGAAATTGCACTGGATAAGTGTATTTTTTTTTTATTTTAGGCAAAGAAAAGGAAAATGATCGTATACTGTTAACATCTCAGCCTTTTTCTGGACCAGAAAACAACTCTAACGTAGACCAGCTGTATCTGAAAACGCAGCGTTTTTAATGCTCCTGCATTGCCTCACCTGAATAATAGCATGCAGGGCTTTGTTTCAAGACTTAATTTGTAATAGGAAGTTAAAAAAAGACATGCACGCAAACCAACTTATGGAAACTTTTGCCTACAGTAAGTGTCAAGCAGAAGGAATGTTATTGATTGCAATAGATTTACACCCATAATGAATTTGGCTGACTGGTCAAAAGTCTAGTGGGTGTGTAAAAGGGGAGGTGAAGTGGGGAATGACGTACGTAGTGGTTTATCTGGAGAGCGGAGCCGCAAAATGTTGTAGTTACACTTAAGTTTTATTAAAAATGCCATTCTAACGAGCCCTAGTGGCCCCAGCACATGGAAAGTGGCTTGCTGTGTTTTGAATGGCACTGAGTAACACTCCAGGGCCTTAAATCAGTTCAAGATGTGTTGGTGGCGTCTGATGTTAAGCATAGAAGGGAAATTCAAAGCAATATAGATTTAACCTAGGGACCCTTCTTTTGCCTGATGCTTATCAATAATGCAAGTGTAAGTAAGAGCCAGAAGAAATTTGGTACCAAGGCAGAGTATTATAAGAGTGTGTGACTTTATTAGTAATATTTTTACTGTGAGGTTTGAATCACTAATCCAAGCAGCAAGACATTGAAATGTGTACAACAAAGAGATAAAGTCAGATATTCCATCCTGTGTATTTCTGCAGGCACTGCTTGATGTACTATACCCAGGGAAAATTAAACTGGGGTCAAAAAGAAACCCCTTTTTTTTTACAAGGCAAATAGAGGAAGAAGAAAAGCCACGGTGTGAGTGAGCAGAGAAGTCCTGCTACACATCTTAAGTCAGGGAGGTTTTTAAGGGGATTTGTTACATGGCAACAACTGACCACAGAGGACACTGAGGATAATCTAAAAAAAGGAAAATGAAAATTCCACTAATCCAAACTATAAGGAACTCACATATTTTTTTGTATTTATATTCAATGCCTTGCTAAGAAATTTAGATGAAGTGCCCACATCAGGAAAGGTGGATAAGAAGAGCTTTATGTCTTTAATCCAGGGCTCTGCTTCCAAACCTTGTCATAGCTAGGACACTTCTACAAGAATGTCTCAATGTCTCACCTGTTTTGATGGGACAATGAAAATCATGGTTTCAGAGGTATTACTAATACCAACAAGCATTTGCCAGGTATTTCGATTTTACACAAGAAGTACATATTTGCCACATGCCAGAATTAAACCTACACATTCCAGGCTCTGGGATGAAAACCAGAAGACTGAGGTGCACCTCTAATGCCAGATAGATAGCATGATGAGCTTAGGTGGTTTAATTTGGCAATGGCCATAATAGCAGCAGGAACTTGAAATCTGCTGAAACTCTGAATGTCCTTTACTCTATCTATGTGGTCTGAAGACAGACAACCACTGAATCATGAACAACAATCACTAACTTATGAAAAGCAATTAGAAGGGAACCCCAACAACCACCTAATAAAATGCCAAGGACTTGGCACAAATCACCTCTGGTGATACAGTGAAGAAGGAGCCTTAAACTCTTACCTTAAGCACGGCTTGCTTCCTTCCCACACTGACAGCTTTAGCAACAACGTGACTTGGAGTGTCTAATTATAGGATAATTATTGTTGTTGCATTTGTAAGGTCAGTCACTAGAAGCTAGGACCCTAAGGGAATGGAGACAAGAAAGGCAAAGAAGGAAATGGGAGTAGCAAGGTTCGTGGGCTTTTTGACCAAGTAGAAATGGAGAGGGAGATACAGCCTTCCTTTGTAACTGGACCACAATTTGTAGTAGGTGCAACATTATTGGTTCGTGCTCACTAATAAAGGCAAATCCTCTCCTGGTATAAGTGTGAGATAAGATTCAAGCCATGCATGTCTCTGCCTTTCTCCATATCTGTGATGCCAAAGAATGAAGCCACTGTGGTGATACTGGCCAAGTATAACCCAGACAGGTCACTGCATCTGAAACTACCTACTCTCCTTTCCTGCTTCGACACTTACTCAATACAAAGGAGGCAGTTTCTGGTCTGAAGAATAATTTTTGCTCCTAAAATTAAGAAGAGAGTACTGGTAAAGGGATGAAAGACAACGCCAAAGACAGGTGGCATAACAGTGCAGAGAATGTGGACTTAGAAACTGAACAGCATTAGTATTATTCCCTTATTCAATGACCACCAAAGACAGCAGAGAATTTAGCTCAGATTAATAAATCCTCCTTTCAAATCCACACAAAAGAAATCAGCCATGCTACAGACACTGATGATCTTTTGTTGATCTTCTTCCCCTCCAGGCTTTCTGCCCATTTTTTGACACGCTTTTCCCATTTTTGGGGGGCCACCAGGCAGAGGATCACTCACACTTTTCAGCACATTTGCATTTCAGTCCATGAAGAGAAGGCTAATTTCTGTCACACAGGAACTGGGTGCATCCTGTCAGCTACAGTATATTCTTAAAAACTGTTTTGTTGGAGGAAAGCATTCTGGGATCTTAACTGATAAGTAAGTAAATAAATAGATCTGTGCAGAGATGCTGATGTATATCCACCTGAAAAGCTTTGGATTTCATTAGGAAAAAACATGAAGCAAGACTGCAACTAGCAGAAAGGAATACTTGGATTCAGGTAATCACCAGAACAAAAGCAGGAGATATTCATTAACTGGACTTCTATTCTCTGTATGAATAATTGCCTGATCCTAGAACAAAAATTAATTTTTTTGGTGGCTATAAGAAAATCACAACTTGACAGCAATCTGATAGTCAGGAATCTAGAACTTGTCCTGTACAAATGGAATTGCACACCCCATTTATTTTTTGTAAGACTTCAAAGAAAATAGGTCAAAATTCCTCACTGCAATTAGTTCAACTTAATAGATACATCTTTGACCTGCTAAAACGTAATTATACTTTTTTAAACTATCATTGAAACTGGAAAGATATGAAAGTAGAGATGGATCTGAACCCAACTGGGGTTCTCCAAGGAATTAGCTTGTCATAAATGTGTGCTGTGACAGCCAGGGAAAATCCATTGCCAATGGGCCAGGGCAACTTCTTCGCTCCTACGGTATTCATTTAGTATTTTTGTCACTTCTACACTAGTTGAATGAAAAGTTTTTCTAAAAAAGGAAGTATATAGATTTTAGATTTGTGAAAAATAGGTTGAACTTCAGCTTAGCTTAAACCCATCTGTGTCATTTTAGCACCTTATAGGTTCTGTTTTCTAAACACAGGGCAAATTGCAAGCTTGGCAACAGAATACTCATCTGAGTAGCTGATTTCAGAGCACGGTAAGAGTTGACATTAATGAGAATTATCAGATCAATCAGACATAAATCCTAGATATGCTGTTGTTCTCTTCAGGCATCCTAAATTTTATACCTAATTCCAGCTGCATTTCTAAGGACATTTCTAATCTATAACATTGGACTGTATTACTCAAGTAAAGAGAAGAAGTCATCACCATAAAATAAAGAGAAAACAAAGCTTCCAAGGTAAAATTTGAAGGGCTAAAATAACTCTGTGGGATGAAAAACAGAAGAGTTATGGATAAATTGTTGAACTCAAGGAGAGAAAAACTTGTTTTCAGCTCTCATGATTCATGGGAAAGGTACAGGAATAAGACCTGGAGTGGAGAAATAAACTGAATATATACGTATAAAGAAGATAAAGGGAAGCAGAACTTGAGGTTAGATACAAGTATCCTCGTTTTCAAACATCAGAAGTTATTTGTTAAAAGATGACAAATTTTTGTGGTTGGCAAAGGTTTTACTAGTAAAAGACATGATATTACAGATAAAACTGTAGGGGAAGGAGATCATAACTTATATTTGTCATTTCTGAGTCTACTTCAGTATTCACCCTTGACACCCCCATATGTGTATCTAAGGAGGGAAAGGGAAAGAGTAAATGAACCAGGTAAATAAGCACATTGCGCAACACTGCATCTGGAAAACTGTGTCAGCCTTTAACTTGTTTAACTGGCCCTCCTATGGCAATAACACATCATTACCGCTTTCCGGTGTTTATTAATGTCATTTTTATGGTTTATTTGTAGCAAGGTTCAAATTCCATGCAAATAGATGTTTAAAAAAAAAAAAATTAGGGGATTCATAGCTTTCATTATATATTGTAACAAGGAGATTGCATTGGATGTGGATAATGCAGAGAAAGAGGCTAATGGAGCAGCATTTTGAACAGATTTGTGGTCTTACACAGGATTCCTACCTCACCAAATTCCCTGAAATCCCATAGCTATCAAAATAAACATTCCAGTCAAACCTGTTATTTCAGACTAAAGATGCTCAGTTCTGCTGTACTAAGGATTTTTCTGTATGCCAAAAGGGTCAACACGCTCTGAAGAAAATTGGTGGAGATTCATTCCCAAGTGTGGTCAAATGTCCAGGGCTTCTCAGACTTAGTAGTCATCGTTCCTTTAATAATAGCAACAAGGCAAGACTGTCATTCCCAAGCCACTCCTGGCCTGCTGGCACAGACAGAGTGCAGCATGCAGTAATGTGACTCCTCTGTTCCCTCTGAGGGAATGGATGTAGAAGACTCAAGCATCCCAAATGACTAAGCACCCACCAGAAAGCAAAACTAGATGGTTAGTCATGAAACTGAGAGAGCAATCATTCACTGCATGGTAAGAAAACTGATTTCCTGAGCTCAAACTTAATTTCCAAGCTCTGGGAAGGGCCAAGAGGGATCTCTGTACTACTTTTCCCCTTTTTCCTTTTATGGAGTCTGAAATATGAATATATATATGTCATCTTCTGCATGTTAATCAATATGAAAAGCTCACTCTAAGAATGCTTTTTTCCCTCTACAGAAATATAAAATTAAGCGTTTAGAAAGTACTATATTGGATTTAATTTGAACAAATGTATTCAGTGAGTTCTCAGAATACCTAGGAGAGGGTACTGAGATTTTCCCGCTTCCCAGACAACTCCCAGCATAATTTCAGTGATGATTTCTCAGTCCATAGATTGACCATTGTATGATTTCATAAATAAAATGCAAGTCTCAAAGTGGGAATAGATTATGAGAGGATTAAACAAGTGACACTTGTTACTGGTAAGAGCATTCATCATTGCATCTCAAAGGGATGCTGCAAATCTTGTTTCTCCTTCTATTCTCATTGCAGTTAAAGGAGGAACAATGAATTTACAAGGTTTCCTTTACAGCTAGAGCAGTCTGTAGTACCAGCTCTTGGCAGTGAGGCTTAGTTGGGACAGATAAGGCAAAATCTGCTGGGGAAGACAGCACTAAGACTATACATTGATTTCCAGATAACCATCTTCTATCTGTTCTCTTAGCTCAGTTCAGTCAGAAGACTCAAACTACTGGAACACTCACTACTGTGGGATGGGATTTTCAACATAGTCTAGAATAAAACTTGAAAATTCATCAGAGAGGTTTGCAGTGTCCTAAAGCTTGGATAGGTGGAAATTTTGGTTTGGAAATTCTAGCCAACCATTTCAGAACTTCTTTTATAAGTTTATTTCAGGTTTAAAAGCCCATTTTAGCCTCAGGACCTCTGTATAGGAACGGAGCTAATTTTAGGCTAGACACAAATACTGATAAAGATCTGTTAACATGACTGTGAGAGACATATCCTTAGACTGAAAGCTATCAACTTTGACAAGTGAAACTATTTTATTTTGCTATAACATTTTCAGTGAAAATATTCAGTTTCCCTTTTGGGGTTACCTGAGATATCTTTGAGCCTGGAGATCTTCACATACCACTTTCACTCTGTCTTCAGTGCAAGAGGCACTCTCAGCTACCAGGGAGAATATGCACTTTGACCTCATAGTAGCTGAATATATCACTTAGGGTCAGGTTTCTCCTATTACTTCTCATTAAGAAATCACCTTTCTGTTTCTACTAGAATTCTTTGTGCCTTTTCCCAGTTACCTGCCAGATCACTCATTAGGACACTTGAGTGTAGCAAGCAAAAAGGATTTGAATGGAGAAAATGGAAACAGGCTGAGGATTTCCAGTCATGACACTCAGTTACATTATGCTCACCTGGTGTGATTGCAGCCTGCATCATTCCAAAGGCAGAGATTTGTAAATGCCTGTTTGCTCATAGATAAGTACAGGGGGTTCACAAAAGCTGTGCTAGCAGGACTAAGACAGTGAAAGAAAACAAGTATACTGTAAGGCACAGTTCTGGCTGTGAAGGAAAGATGACCTATGCATGTCTCTTTCCTCTTAGGATGAAGCAGTGCTAGACCTCCTCCCAGATCATACTTCATTTCATTAGCAGCCCTACTGACTTCACTGTGACTATTCAAGCTGGTTAGAAGACTTACTTAGTTTCTCTGCTTCTTAATTTAGGGATGGTAAAAAGACTTAGTCAAAATATCCAAAAGCCCTAGACAGTTACTACCAATTGCAACAGAAAAAGTAAATCAAATCTGGCCTTGTTAGCCCTTGCCAGCCAATGTTTTGGCTTTGGGTATTCTTTCAAGTTCCTTTCTTGTCACTGTAAATCAGATGATTCACGCTGGTAACATGTTGTATCGCTTATCCAGTAATGCAACCTAATAAAACCCTGCTTAAAACCATTTTCCTTAAAGAACCAGAAGAATTTGTTCCTTGCAGAATCAAACCTGTGTTCTTAATAAAGGCAGATTGAATAAAACAAGCCCTGTGAAGTAAAGGGACTAATTTAACAGCTTGCTGATGAAAATCTGTGGCTAGCTTCCCCCTCCCTCACCCTTTGCATGAGAACAGATGGTTTAAGACAAGTTTTGAATGCAAAGTTAATTAAAAAAAAAAAAAAGAAATCCATTCCTCTTACAATCCTTGGGCTAAGACTTTAAAAGTTTCCTGCTAAATCAGAATGCCAATGCTCTTATTTTGAGCTCTGTAATAAGGAAACAGACTCATTAATGTTCTGTAATTATTGAAGTAGAGTGATGGTCATGGATTAGCCCTTGAATTGAGCACGGCAGGCTCCTTTGGCAGCTAGACATCAGAATGGAATTTGAAAACCTCTGCTTTGTTCCATTTTCTCCATTGTTCTTAATCTGGTGCTGGAAGCAGGTACAGTGACCTTGATGGCAGTGACTCCAGAGGAAAGGGAAGGTATTCAAAACTCAAGATTATTTCACATAGCAAGAACAACAACAACTTACTACATGTTAGGATTTGATTTCAATGAACTCTGCAAAAAAACACCTCAATTATTTCATCTTGGACTAGGATGCATCTATTTCTGGAATGGAAGGTAATAGCTTGTTAATGACAGCAATACTGTATAAGAATCAGCACAGGACGTGCGAAAACTAATATTAAATTTGTTCCTGGTATTGCTGCAAGCTCCTTCCCCAAAGAATTTCCAGTCTGAAAAGTCACTTTAAATTGCTGAGAGGAGTTTGGGGTAAGTGAAAAGTAATTGCCTGAATTAGAATCATCTTGTCTTAATGCATTTAATACTTTCACATGTCAAACATCAGAAAATCTTTAAACAACTAAGTGCGCCTGAAGAAGAGTTTTGTTTTACCTCTCATTTACAACTAAAGCATTTCCAAGCCTCTTCATAGAGACTTACTCCAGAGGCAGTCACTCCCAAAGACTAAAAATGTTTTCTTCTGTCATTTTCCTCACCCAGCTTTCTACCAAAAAACTGATTCAGCCCAAACATCCTTAATACCAGCTCTGAAGAAATGAGAAATTCCCAAGCCTACAGGGATGCCTTCCAGTTATAAGTTCAAATTTATGATGAATTTGAATAGGATCAGGTAATTCTGATCTTGTCAGAATCCTAATCACAATAGGACTAAAACAAGTAGTTAGTAAAGTCACTCTTCAGTCCTTGTTGAAGCGTAACTTGGAGGGAGATCTAATTAACTACTGTGAGGCAGAGTCTTTCTAGTTTCCTTATCCATTTTTGATCATATCTTTTACAAGCTCCAGCAGCAGCTCTCAGAAACTGAAATAGACACTGAGCATCTGTTTCACAAGTTGTACATATGAAACAGAAACATTCAGTCATCAGTACGTAGACTATGAATAGAACACATAACTCTCAAGTTGGGGTGGTTGTTGTCATTGGGCTGTTTGTTTTTTTCAAGTCAGTAGTTGATTTTTGCACCACTACTTGATTATGGATTGCAAAACCCCAGGAGCAATTAATTACAGAGACAAACTCTTACCCTACTGCAGTCTAATTCCTTAATAGCATCCTTGAATCAAAGAGATGTCTAAACATTATCACACACACCTGTGATTAATAGCTCCCACAATCAATTACAGATGCAAACATGCAGGAGCAGACTTGGCCCATAATGTGAATGGATTGAAAGTACCATATATGTGACCAAGCTTTCAGCCTATTTATCACCTAGTGCTAGTGTTTCATGGAGCTAAAGTTTACACAGTTTACCCTGAACTGAGCAGCCTAGCAAATAGCTTTAAAGAGGCTAAACATGATCTATATATGATGGTATAAATATTGTTTAAAACATTATATCCCTCCAGCTCAGGTGTGGCTGATACTCTACCTGATGTTTTAATTGGCACAAGGGGTCATGGTAATCATAGTTAATTGGAACCAAATGAAGTCTTTTGACTTCCAGTCTATTTTTTTTCCTTCTTTGTTGCTCCTCAAGTGACTTTTCTCCATACAGTACTAACTGATAGGACTTCTGATGGACTTTGGTGAAGAACAAAGTGCTTATACAAAAATCCAATGGGCATACAAAACATGCAGTAATTAAGGCTAACTTGGTAGCTGGGAAGCAAAATGGGGCAAAGCGGTGTAAATCTCTTCAATATGAGTAGGGAGTAACAGGGAGACCTCTTTTCTTTCTCTTCTTTCTTCCTCACTTGTACTCTCCTCGTGATGTACTTTCCGTGTTGTTGTGATCAAAATTCAGCAGCTTCCCACCAAAACCACAGAAACATCTGCCAGCCTCAGCAGATCACAGCGAACCTTTCAACCAATGCAGACTCACTTAAAATTTGCAACAAACCCCAACACTAGCTGTGTTGCACAGAATTAAATGCTCAGGCAAAGGAGTTGCTCACAGCTCCAGTTACTGTAAAATGTTCCCTCTCTCCAGCTCCCTGACTAAATTGTTAGCCAAAGCACACAGCAGCAATGTGCTACTGGGGAATAAACCTTTTCTATCTCTCCCTCTCTTCCCGCAGCCACCTTAGCTGCTTAAGGTCTGCTCTTGCATCATACAGTTATTCTAAGCTGCTTACTCATTTTCTGAACCACAGATGAATGAAAAGGATTTTCCTTGCCACTAACATTGTGAATTTGTACATGTCTCTCTAATTCTGGGCCTTGCATTGCTAATCCTATTTTCTAAAGGGCAAATTATTCCCATAAATGTTAGCTGTGGCCTGTGCCTCTTCTCTTCTGCACTGGTCTCCACTGCTGCTATCTTAGGCAGAGTTGTACTTGTGGGGAATTGTGGCCTGCTTAAATACAACCCAAATATGATGTAGTATGTTTGCTCCAGCTCCGTATTCTTTAACAGTCAAAACTCAGGCAAAAGTAAGACATATACAGACACAGTGTCTTAACGTAAAAGAATTAATTCTTACTAAGGAATTCGTACAGGATTGGTGGCTGTAGAGGTTCTGTAGGTTTTTTCTCCAGGTGGCTGTATTAATAGCTGAACAACCTAAATGAAGAACTCAGCAAGTTTTCTTTTCACTGATTCATTATTATTAGGGAAATGGGTGAATCAGCTAGAATAGAGACTCATTGTGGATATTCATGTTTTATTAGACACCTCCCAACAAAGCCTGACTGAAGCCACAAAACTGAGGTCTTCACCTGACCTTGCATCCTTCCCCCATCAGCCAAGAGTTGTTCAGAGCTTGAGTTCTTGTTTTGGCCTATGACAGAAGCTACACATAATACAGTGCATCTGTGAAATATAGATCACAAGCCAAATCTTGATTTATGAAAACCTCATTCAGAGCAGTCCATACGTAATGCGTTGGGCTGGAGCCATCTTTACCCAGAACTGGCACCAAACACCTCTTAAAGGTTCCATAAGAATATGGTTGATTTTTTTTTTCCTTGTTTTGGTTTTGTTTTTTTTTTTGATGACTTCCCATATTTATTCTTTCTCTGCATAGCCTTACTTTAACAGGAAGTAGAAATGGAAATGCTGAAACATCCTCAGAAATGCTTTGTTTTGATTTGATTTTAAGGTGTTTTAAGCTCAACAAGAAGCAAACATAATGAAAACTCCACAAAGAAGCTTACAGGACACAACAAAGCCCCACTTTTTCTTCAGAGGTATCTTCACTATGAATATAGTGAAAACATGAAAAATATGGAGCTTCCTAGATGTTAAGTGTTGTATAAAATGCCCAGGTTTGATTGACGCTCCGGTCAAAAGCCCCAGAATATGGGTTCAGGCACAGAATAAACCCACATTTATTGCAGTCAAATCAGTATCTGCCTCTCCCAGAATTTGGTACCACTCTGTGCTTTGGCAAGGAGAGTTGAAGAGACTGGGCTACGCAAACCCAAAACTACCTGTTGATAATATTGTTAGGAAGTGAAAGAAATGGTGAAGAAATTGTGAAATTTCAGTGTTTGGGGGCAAAATCCTTCCTTGCCTCTAATTAGAGCCTACACACTCATTTTTCTCCACTTGTATATGGCCATGTAAATCCCAATCCTCTGTTGGGGAATGCAAAGCATTAGTGCACTTCTCATTATGCATATTTGTGGCATAAAGTCAGTTTTATGCTAAGAGGTTGTGACCCACACATCTTAAAGAGTCTCTGACTTTCCCGGCGGAGCAGGGTGCCTGATTCTTCTTGTGAGACAATGTTGGTCTCCGTCATTACAAAGGACAAGATTTTGAGTAACTTGGAAAATGTTTCCTTTCCTTCGACTCTATTTTCCAGACTATGTCGTATGATCTCTGAGAATTCTGATGCTTGCTTAATTTTGTGTACTAGAAGACAAGTGGTGGCATCTCTTTCTTGGCATATGCAAAGAATTTGACCTGTTTGCCCCAAAACTCCTACCTGGCATCTGAGCATCTCTGCTCAGAGAAAAACAGGCAGAATCTGAAAATAGGACTGAAAGCAAAAGTAGCTGCAGAATTCTATATGTATGTATTAGCTCTTGCACTTTTGTAGTGCTGCCTTTTATAAGCAAGACCATAATGTTTGAAAAAAAAGTAACAATTTCTGGCTTTCAGTGTATATGTGCATGCAAGGTTAAAGCTCTACTACAGCACACTGTAGTGTTTGGCCCCTACTTTAACCCTTCCTAGAAAGTTAGTAATTTTGCTACAGCATATAGACTTTACAATAGTGCCAGTACAAAAGCTTTGTTTCCTCTTAAAGAAAGCTTGTGTTGTAAACAATGATCAAAAGGAACCAGGAACAAGCAAGAGCAGCTGTATGGAAAATATTTGCAATGCTCTTTGGTATGTTCACTTCCCTAAGTACCTAGTGTTTTGCTGTCCTGGTTGGCCTGTAATTTTCAGACACTTTTGGGAATGATGATGAATCATAACATTTTCTAGATCTCAGAGAAAAAAAAGAATCACACAGTAAGAGCCTACAGTAGCATTTCCTGGTTACATATACATTTGCAGCACAACATAAAGTGCTGGGTGTAATGAACAGCTGCAATTTACTTATCTTTTGAATGGATCACTTTAAATGCACGTTGGAAAGTACCTTTCACCAAACTGCCCATTAGAAGTGAACTACAAAGTGAATGGATTGTATATGGAAAGCATTTCTTATATCTGTGAGTATGATACATTGCCTACAGAGACTTTTTTTTCAAGTAGAGGATATTTAATGATGCCTTTTGAAATTCTGATGAAATTAAATTGTTTTATTTTCTTCCTGATACAAGAAGGTTGACTAACCCTTTAAACAATGGTAATCTGACAGGTACCGCAGAGATGTACAAATTAGATGCTTAAAATAATAGGTGAGATTCCCAATTAAGTACCTCACCTTGTTCTGCTCTTTTACTACAAGACAATTAATGCTACATGTTATGGGACAACTGGAAAAGAGTGTGTTCACTTATACTTGGTATGCCAGGTTAGCCTCTGGTACTTTCAAGGGAATACACTGAGTATTTGAAGATTTGGTAGCTTCCCTTTGCTTTTTGGGAGAGAAAGGGCAGGGTCTGGATCATATTTATTAAAATTTGCTCTTGCTGAGCACAGCACAGGCACTCAGTATTTAGTTAGAAGTGTATTATGACAGTCCATTTTTTAGTGGTATTTTCCCAACATGAGATATTCTAATGTGCTGTTTCTCTTTCAGCTCACTATGGTCATGGCTTTAATGTCACTAATGGTAACTGTTGAGGGGGCTGAGTTACCTTTGGAGAATGAAAAGGTCATCTCTATATCCACTGCTCAGGGAGCCCACAGTTCCCACACAGTTGGAAATTGTTTTGATGTAAGGCATGGCTCAGGAGGAGGTTTCTGGTCAGGAGTCTGTAAGACAGTAAATGCGTGGCCAACAGAGTCTGCAGAAATAACTGCTGGGATTTTATTGGGCAATTCTGAGTTCCAATCTGAGAACTGTCTGCTCACATCATTTCTCCCAAAGTCCTTTCTGAATACAGTAAGGGTATTATCAAGGCTACCACATCACTGTCATCATACCATTAAATGAAACAAAACAGTTTTTTTCATGTGCTTTATGCCTCTAATTTGAGCTATTAATTTCATGCTTCCTGCCTGCCCCAGATGGAGGTGTATGCATTTGGTTTTGTAGCCAGTTCAAATAAAACAAATAAAGAAAAGCAAATATTCTGATGTACCCAATTACTTCTACAAAGCAGTTAGGTTTGCTACCATTAAGAGATCATACTCAAGCATTAGCCTAGTATTGTCTTTGTGACGGCATCAGAAGCAGACACATACACCAGAGAATATCCTTTCCTCTCTGCACATTCTTTTCAAGCAATAGCTATTATTCCAATGACTCACAGACTATTAAACTGCTGTCACGGTCTCAAGGAACAAAGTAACAGTATCTGTTGTTAGGCTTGGCAGGATCTATTAAACTCAAAATGATGCGTCCTAGTTAGTGATGACAGCCAAGTTCATCTCTCTGGATGCTTCTCCAAACTTTATATGACCCTCTTGGCACTAAATCTCACAGAAGTGGTTTTCTTCATGAATTTTTTGTTACTGTTTTTGTTCTGGATGGAGGTGGATGTGAGAGTGAGCACAACCTTCCACTTCACACACTGGTACTTCTGTTTCTAGAAACTTTAAAGAAAACAAGAAGAGGAAAACCACTGGACAATTTTGAGAAGAGGAAGAAGAGCATACGTTTTGCTCCATGTTTTGGGCGAAAGATCATTTGGGGGGCAAAGGGAATAGCTGTCTTATTTTATCTGAGCTGACTTCTCATCTGCTACTCTAGCCTCTCTAGTTTTCCTCCTCACTAGGAAACAGCTTGGCTATGGCCATTGCCTGACTGGTGAAGTCAGGGTCAATTTTCTCCATCTGGACTGCATTATGCATCTTCCATTTGCTCATCTCCCTCCCCCCAAACTACGCCTGCTCCTCCCTGGCCTCCCTTCTAATGCTGATGTGCTGCCAGGCATGTTCCGTTTCACCTACAGCCAAAAGGCAGCTCCAGTAGGATCTCATTAATTCACACTAATGATGGGGAATTTGGCAAATTAGTGAACTGACTTGATCCTGCCACTATTAATAGCTTTCCCATTGACTTCAGGCAGAACCAGATTGAGTCTGTGAATTGATAGCTCTTTGCAAACACCAGAAAGAGATTATGTTTTATGAAACAGATCAATTTTTGTTTGGATTATTAGAATTTACTGTTATGCTGGTGCATGCTACAAGCAAAAGCAATGAACTCTAACTAATGTGATGGCTCACAACAGATTTTTAGCTATTAAATTTCTGTAGAAAGGAAATGAAAGCAAAAAGATAAGGCTTTCTTCCCAGTGAGTAGAATGCAGGAACTTGCACACTGAGAGTCACTGTATGTGTGTTTGGCCATCAAAAAATTTAGCCCAGCAAGGATTCAACTGATGGGACTCTGCCAGAGATTTCTATGTGACTGTGGTGAATTCCTTATTCTTTTTGTGCCTGAGTTGCTGTCTGGAAAAGATATTCTTTCCTTTCTCTTGTGCTTATCTTGACTGATGATATATTAAAATCTTGGTTGATAATATCTCAAAATCTAGTCTGAAAGAACTCTGTTTAGGATATGAGGATGCTTTTTAAGCAATAAAGAAGAGAAATCAGTGATCCTGGTCATTTCTATCATCAGTTTTCAGCTGTTACAGGTTATGTCTGAGTTTCCAGTCCAACCATAAAACACAGTCACCTCATACCAAGGAATGTGTAACGTTACTGTGCCAGTGTGAGCTTAGCAGCCCCAGTGACTCTTCCGCTCTCATGATACCACAAAGAAGCAAGCTCCAAGCATCAGCTGAAGGTCTGTAGGAGTAAATTTACTTTGCATTTCTCAAGGTTAATGTATTTTAATTTACTAGGAGCAAAGCAAATATATACACAGGTCTATTCTTTTAAAAGCACCAAAGGAGACAACTAGAGTCTCCCTTTGGTGCTTTCCCTCCTAGAGGCAATGCATAATCAGCTTTTGGTCTTCTCAACAGTTTAATCTAATAAGCCAGACCACGAACTGGAGCAGCTGAAACACAGACACGTTACCTTCTGCCAACTTTTGGGAGCTGGGTGAGGCAGACAGCTGGAGGCCTTAACGTCTTAAAATCACCTCCACTGCATGGAGCTGGGATCCTATAAGGGGAGAAGTGAGGGTAGGATGAGCATAAGACTACATGTTTCTACCTCTCTTGGATAATAGGCTTTATTTCATAGGCTTGAGCAAGTCAGTGGGAACTGGAGCTGGAATCCACCTTGCTGTTATTCCAACCACACAAGATGGGAAAGAACTGTCTGGTCCCTCAGACAGATTATCAATAAGTAACATCCCTTGGGCTTAGAGGAATACAAGAGGCTTAATTCCTCCTGACTTTATTCCAGGAGCAGCAAGGAGGTGGATACCTAGACCTTAGGTATCAGAAAAGTAATTCCCAGATCCCAGAAGTAAATTGCATCCCTCAAAGTCAGTGAATTGGTATTTCTAAGCAGACAGTTTTGCCTCTATGGCAACGACATCACATGGTGCTTCCCAGTAGCTGCTCTTCTTTATGGTCTTGCTGCTATGGACAGAAAAATGCTTGTTGCGATATAGCCTTAGAGATCCTTTTTTGTATCTTACAACACACATAATCTTTCAGTTAAAAAACATATCACATAAAGCCAGCTCTTTGCCGATACCATACTCTCACAGATCCCTTTTTAAGATCAAGACTAGAGGGAGGACTGGGCCTTACTTCATCACACATGAATAAGGACATGGAACTGTTGGAACAAGTCCAGAGGAGGGCCATGGTGATGATCAGGGGGCAGGAGCACCTCCCGTATGAAGACAGGCTGAGAAAATTGGGGCTGGTCAGCCTGGAGAAGAGAAGGCTGCATGGAGACCTCATAGCAGCCTTCCAGTATCTGAAGGGGACCTATAGGGATGCTAGGGAGGGACTCTTCATTAGGGACTGTAGTGAGAGGACAAGGGGTAACGGGTTAAAACTTACATGGAGGAAGTTTAGATTGGATATAAGGAGGAAATTCTTTACTGTAAGGGTGCTGAGGCACTGGAATGGGTTGCCCAGGGAAGCTGTGAATGCTCCATCGCTGGAGGTGCTCAAGGCCAGGTTAGACAGAGCCTTGGCTGACATGGTTTAGTGTGAGGTGGCAGGGGGGTTGAAGCTTGGTGATCTTAAGATCCTTTCCGATCCTAACTATTCTGTGTATGAAGTCCAAGTCAGAATGTATCAAAACTGATTCTAATATGTTCAGTATTTTTATTCACATGGCTTGGAAGACAAAAGTTAGGTATTGAATATTTAGGTGAATTTTTGTTTGAATTCCATGGGTGATTCCACTTCATGCTGTGTGATTTGATTTTTGGCCTTTGGTGCTCCTTCACAAACTGGTTCCCACTCCTATTCCCATATGTCCCGGCAAGGCCAGCCCCTTGACTGCCTCCATGTGACATTTCCATCTATCTCCTCCCATGCATTGCTTTGCATTTGTAATGCTTTTAGATTTTTCCAGTCTTGCACACAACAGGCGTTCATGGCAGTCCTTGTTTTCATTCCTTCTCCTTCCCTTCCCAATCACCTCAAACTGCAAAAAGTCTTTAAAGAAGGGAAATGGCCAGATCTGTGAAAAAAAAAAAGGAAATGTGCCAGGAGGGATTATCTGGTATGCATAGGCAGCTATATACTCCGGAAGGAATCTCATCATATTTGCTTTCCCTTGTTCTATATTTTGTAAGTTTTCCTTAAGTTTATCTCCAGTTTGGCTGTGCCTGATGATAAACTTAGATGCCATTTAATGAGATTCTTCAAATCTTGAACTCCTGTGGGTAGTAAAATGCTTGCTAACTTGACTGCCTTCCTTAGGCTTCAGAGTTAACAGTCCAGCGACATCGAGTAAAAACCTCTCTTTCCCCAAGGAACTGTAAGACCTGGCATTTCTACAGGCTCGGAAAATCTCTTGCACCTTGTTCACGTTGTATTAATTTTCAGAACTGCCAGTGCTGGCAGTATTTCAATAGCAACAAAAGCATTTATGCTTTCATTTTTTCTAAATGGCAGCTCAGATTCTGAGACAGCCATGAGCTGGCAACCTGGCTAGCTGAGCTATTCCAAACTGGCCCAGTTCACTTGGCATCAGCAAGGAGGAAATGTCTCATTCTGCACTTGGCTTGCCAGGGACGGTCTTGTTGCTTTTATAGCAGTGTAGAATGACTGGCTGCTGCCCTTTGCTGCAGAGTTATGAATTGTGCTCTCTCTGCACTAGGAAGTAAAGTCTCTCACATGAATGGGTAGATTTGCCTGCCTACAGTACCACCCACCTTCCTACTGACACATCTGCCTAAACCTGAAGCATGGCAGCACACACCAACCTCAAAAGCAAGTGCCATGTAGCATCTGGGTGAGTATTAATTGTACCAAACATGAATTAATAAAACTGCTTTTCAGGCCCGACTGAGAGTGCAAGAAGCAAAGATGCCTTTGTACAGGCAAGACTTTCAGCTCAAGTTTCATAGTCTTAATACAACTGTTTGTTTGTTTCTTGATCTATTTTACTACTTGAAAAAAAAATGTTTATAATGTCAGGAGCCTGCTTTGAGGCTTATCAAAGTAGCTGGGAGAACTTTCATTCTTCCTCTCCTCCTTGCTACTAGACGGGAGTTGCATCAATCTGTTAATGTGGCTTTCCACATGACTCTAAAAGACATAACACAGACAACAATGAGGGTAAAGCCTCTGTTGTACAAACTCATGGACCACTCACATCTCCTGACCTCCTGGGCCACTACCAATCCTCAGGCTTCCTCCAAGGCAGTCCAACGAGGTTTGTGCAGTTTGCTCCCCTGGATGATGCTGTTAACCGCAGTGTAAGAGCTGTCCCAGAAGACTCCACCAGTGCCTCAATCTGCCCTTTGATGTTCTGCTGCTCTCCTAGTCAAAGGCCAGTTTGGTCTAGAAAGTGGCAAAGAAAGATTAATACAAGCATTAGGTATATCCTCAAGCAGCAAGACACATGAAGCCTTCTTTTTGGTAACTGTACTTCATAACTGCTCTCTCTAGTAGGCAAGGCAGAAGCTGCTGGGATACTCTTAAGGTTGTGCTCTCTCTCATTTAGCTTCTCTCGTGTTCTTAAGAGTTGAGCTCTGGTTACAGCCTTAGTGGGGATTTAACAAGATCTGTCTCTCTGCTATCCAGCAGTGTATTTTTGTGAAAATCACAGCAACCTGATTATTTCTGAGACCTCTGCCCCCTTGTCAATTTTGATTGGAGTTGGCCCAGGAGTTCAAAAGGCTGTAACAGTTTGATCATATAATCCCAGCTTCCTTAGGAAACCAAGCTAAGGAGCAAACAAACAGAAGTCCTTACAGAAATACTCCCTAGACAGTTGAGGGTTTTTTTAATCAACATGTTAACTTCTATGAAGATTTTTAGCTTCACTTCCCACAAAGATTGTCTTACAGATCAGCCACTGAATGTGCAGAAGTAGCTTTGGAGTGGTGCTGTTACAGCCAGGTTTGCTTCAGGGTTAGTCTGTGTCCAGTGAGAGCCATGGGAAATCAGCACAGGACCCAGATGTCCCGCCAGCATCTCCTGCTACACCTAGTGCAGAAGACAACCACTTGTAGAGTAATTAGCAGACATGTTTAACTGGAGCAAAGCTCAGAGCTGAGCTGTTCAGTGGATGGAGCATGAAGAGGGAGAGGAGCTCCCGAGATGGACAATCCCCTCTGACCTATTCACCCAACTCAAATCCTCTCCCGAGCTGCTGTGTTGGGGCTGGGGGGATGGTATCATCTCCAGCCCTGGAAGCCTTGGAATAGGGATAAGAAATGACACCTGACCATGGTCTCAAATGGTTTCTTGCCCAGCTTGGAGGGTCACTTGCCTTAAGGAGTGCAAAGAGCAAACTGAGTCACTAATGGCCCCGGTTCAGGCACTGGAATAGGAACTGAGCAAAACTCTCTGCACCTCACAACTTTGACACATCCACCTTGGAGCAGTGTGACTTCAGAGCAGGAGCACCTTGCTTGGCTTCTTCCAGGTTAGCGGCCAGCTTCTCCTCCCTCCACTTCCTTTTCTCTTGTTGCTCTTTCCATGAGCACTGACAGCAGATCTGCTGAAGGGGCAATTTTACAATCTAATCCCAGTAAAAGACAGCAGCTGCTCATGTGGAAACCCTGGTCAAGAGCATGCCTGGATGGTCCAAAGTAATATGTTTTGGTATTAATTGCAAACGCTTTTTCATCTGTTAGTTTCAAAGCAGTTCTTAAAATAATAATAATGGAATGGCAAATATGCCAAAAGCGGTTATTTATGCACTTTCGGGGTTATTTGATCTCAGTCACTTACTACTGTGTTCCAAAGAAGAGGCTGGAGAAGCAAATCTCCCTCCTCTTTCTTTTTAAGGAGATGGGGACTAACATTTTCAAGTCGTCAGAAAAGATGACGCCTCAAGCCAAGGCGTTTAAACAGAAAACGCTCGTATGAGGGGAAAACTGACTCAGTGGTGAAAGGCGGGGAAAGGCCCGGGGGGGGGAAAGGCACTGCCTGCAGCTCCGGCCCCAACCACGCACAGGGTTCCCGATCTACCGGGGTGTAAATAACCTGATAAGTGATCGGTAACGGCATCTTGGAAGGCATAGCCCGCATCTCTCCTTTCCTCAGGCAAAGGGAACAAGATCTCTTTTTTTATCTTTTCTTTCCTTTCTCTCCTCTTTTGTTTTGTTTCAAACATCTTTCCCCTCTGTAAGAGGTGTACGTTTAATTATTAAGGGGCCTTTTTTTGTTGTAATCTGTTTCCAGTTCAATTCCTTTGCTGGATAAATCCCTTAAACGTGTTGTCATTCCTTATTTATTGATTGCAGGTATTTGGGGTTTAATTGAGCAAGTCGGTCGTGGCCCAGGGCAGGAGTGGCGCTACATGAGCAATTAAATCTGATTAGCCCGAGCCCTTTAAGCCCCAGCTGGGTGATTGATAACCGAGACCAACATTCTTCAATTGACTCGCTACATCAAAAAGGAGAAAGGCTTAAGGAGAAAGGAGGAGAAACGCATGGGTCCAACATGAAAAACAGTAAAGGAGCCGAGCTAACGGCGAAGGGAGCAGAGAGGACAGTCCTGGTCAGCCCATAAAATAAATCAGTAAGTGCCTCCTCCTCTAAAACTCAGCCATGGCTGCTTTTTAGTGTTTTTTGTTTTTTTCTTTCTCTATTCTCTCCAGCTCGGGCCGAAGTGACTTGAGCTGGAGCAAGAATGGGCAAAAGTGGAAGAGCTCGGGTTTTAACACCCTTCAGCCCTCGGAGCTGAGCTCCATCCATAAAGCTGTCGTCTGTTTGTTAGTGTGTTTGTCCGCTCCGTCATTACACTTTTTGCCCAGTAGTTTAAGAAAATAAACTAGGAGGGAGAACAGGAGTGAGTAACCCCCATTTATCAAGCTGATGGATGTCCCGCGTCTCCCTTTTGCTGGGGAGGGGAGGAGCAGCAGACGCGGTGGGAAGGGAGGGGTTTCTCCTTCAGCATCCCCGCCAGTTCCGGGGAAGAGGGGTCTCACAGGCCGCTTAGGGGTTTTAGGGGACAGGGATGCTCCGAATGACCGGCCTGTGAGACGTCACAGCTCTTCTGAGCTGGCAGATGCTCAGTGACGGTCTGATGAATTAGCCCTATTAAAATCTCGAGAGCAGCACCCCCAAGACACACACCACCCCGAGAAGCAGCCTAGTTTTCTGCTCGACACCAGAAGGAAGTGGGGGGGAGGCGGATGCTCCCGCACCCGCCGCGCCTCCACGGTGCCAGACCCGGGGAGCCCGCCTTTGCGCAAGGAGCCACCGCTCCAGCGCCGCCCGCCTCCTCCTAAATTACAGCGAAGGCGACTTGACGGGAGGAATCAGAGAGGGGAGCGGGGGCAAGCCTCGGGGGGACGACACGGAGCGGGGGGTAGCCGGTCCAGCGGGCCGAGCCCCGGGCAAGGGCGGGTGCGGGGCTAGGCGGGGTGGGAGATGCCCCCCCCCCCCCGGGGCTCTGAAGGCGCTCCTC
>JAOEHY010049556.1:0-11660 GCA_025447955.1 Psilopsiagon aurifrons
GTTCTCAGGCCGCAAGTCAAAAACACAGTGCTGCACCAACTACTAAGAAGGAGAAAAATGACTGCTACTGCTGAACCGATGACAGATGTATACATATCAATGTACATAGAAGAGGATTCTTCTTAATACAGTGATGCTGACTAGAGATTTGCAGCACAGTGCCAGCAACTCGCTGCCATTTCTCTGGAGATTTCTACCCCTTTGGATTTTTACCCCATCTCTTTTGAATTTGTAAGAGATTCCTTTTTTCAGTCAGAATGAGTCCTACTATTAAGACTGTAAGTTAACTAGTGCATTTTGCTTTAAGTGGACTAGTGAGAGCTCAGCAAGCAATTTAAATGGCAGATTGGAAGAGGTGATAGCCATCAGTAAGACAAGCAGAAGGAGATGACCCTCCTTTAGTCTATTTGTGTGACATATCTGCAACCAAAAGAGAGTGGTAGTGAATACAGCTTTCAGAAAAGTTTGCACTTTTCACTCTGAGTCAACAGCTAGGCATTCAGCAGCAGTGCCATTACATTAGCATAGGCAGCCTCCTGCCCTGGGACACCGATGTTGAGCTGGACTGAGGAAGGGCTGCAAAACAGTCTTGCATACCTGCATAAAACCGGTCGTTTGGGTGCTGGCTTATTTTTCATCATCCTCAGTTTCTTAGTTTGGGTCATCACATGATCATATGTATAAAAACGTTACCCATTAGAACTTCTGGCATTGTGTATGGAGCTGTGGGATAAGGTCTTTGTTGTGTTGCAGAGTGATCCAGATACTCTGCAAACAAGGCAATCACCCTGTTATAAGGCTGTTCCTAACTATAAATACACTCCATGTTTTTTAAAATAAACTCTCTGTCCTCATGAAAACATGACTAATAAAAAAAGAAAAAAAAAAAACCCAACAACCAAATCTTCTGAAGTTCTCAGTACTCTATGGAAACACTTCTTAAGGATAATTTTTCAGTATTTACTGTTTGAACTTCTTTGCCAGTTAATTTATACTAGAAGTTCTGTGTTCAGTTATTCCACTTCACGTTTAAGATTTTTTCTAACATGTGAATATAAAGATTCTCACTCCATATTTAGTCTCCATTTTTTGATCCTGCAACATATTTTATTCTTTTCCAAGCTTGTTGTTTATTTTTTGTTTTGTTGTTGCTGTTGGGGTTTTTTGGCCAGTGAACTTATTCCTGGAATTCAATAGTCTAGAGGTCTTAAGAATTGACAGTTTGGGATGAATCTGTGAAAAACATTTTGCTTAGCCGAGTAAGTAATGCAAGTCTTAACAGAATTAAAACAACCTTTCAGGCACACATGCTTGAGTCTCATTAAAGCAACATCCTTGTGGCATTTTAAAGCAGCTTTTATTTTCCATTCTAAAGATCTGACTTCTCTGCCCATACTTAATGAACTGGCTTAGTTCAAAGTTTACTAGTAATTGCTATTGAAATTAGAAGTTCTCCTCATTTGCAAATTCTGATAAGTTCTGTTTTGTGTTGTGGCTTTAAAATTGTAAACCAGCAGGAAGCTGGTGCATATACAAAAGATGAGAAAATTTTTTCTTATGGAGAAGTGATCAACTTAAAAAAAAGGCATGTTCAACGTTTATACCATTTCCTATTGTAACTAATGGAAACTAGTTCAAGCTTATCCTTTGTTGTTTTGACAAAATATTAAAAGGCAGTTCTGTACATATAGGTCTATAGGTAGACTAATACAAGTTGTTTCTTGTGAATTAATGAGAACCTAGTGTTTAAATAAAATAAATTCTCGAGATTGTCTCTGATTTCAACCTTGGAACTCCTTTTCTGAAGTAACATGTCTCAAAAAATAACCAAGCAGGTCTGTGAATCTTGTGATTTGGGAGCACTCTTTTTTGATGGTTTAAGTTGTGAATAAGGTAATATGCAAATGGTTTATGCTACTTTCAGTAGAAATACATATGTTAAAGGTTGGTCCAGAAGTGTGGTGTTTGATGCAGTTTGACTAATTTCTTCCTAACTTTCATGGATCCATGAGCTTCCTTTCTCTGTTGTCTAGTGTTAATTCTGTTGCTTTTGCTACTTTCATCAGATGTGTAAGAAAATACTCAACTGCAGATTGTGTATAGATACATTTATCCTGGCACTGAGCATCCCAAGTGGAAACCAATATATTAGCCAGTTTGACTATGCTAGTAACATGCTAGTAATGCAGTCATTCAAATATGTTGGTAGAACATCCATGCTACCTGTCATAACCTCTACTGCAGCCTCAGCCTGGTATGGGCTGAGAGCCACTTTAGTACCCTGAGAAAACAAGGGGAGGATAGTGAGGAAGCAGTGGTGAATGGCAGCACTCCTTCAGTTTGATACCTTATCCTAAAAGAACTTCCGTCTGCAGTGGACCAGTTAGCACAGGTTTAGTGCAGGGGGATTTGGGATGTGTCTGAGAGCTAAGTTAAGGAGAAGCAAGGAGTTGATTGTAGAGCTGATGGTTAAAAAGAATTTAGGGAAGGGGAGGGTAAGGAATGAAAGGTCCCTACTCTCCTCCAGATCAGATTATGAAGTCACTGATGTTGCATTTCTAATGGAATTACACGGTTAATCAGATGATTTGAAATCATGGCATTAAAACATTTTTACCTACATTGTTAATGTTTTAACAATTTTAAAGGCATTTTCCTTTTCAAAATGTAAGGGAAATCAACATGATCTTATTAAAAAATTCTATTCCTACACGAATGCTTTTTAAAATAACTCTTCAGTGGGTTTTCTAGTTCTGCAGTGAAAACAAGCTTTTAATATTCCTTTCCTCCTGGTCTACAAAGGTCGCTATGCAAAATAAAGTAGTTGTCTTGGAGTGTGGTCCTAAGATCACTGTTTGCCTGATTGATCTGCATAACAAAAGCTCTTAATGTTAAGTGCTTAGCTCCTAAATTAGCGAAGATGCATGGATACTGTTATGCAAATCAACTTCAGTGGACCGCTTTGAATTGGTTTGGTTCGCTGATAAGAAGAAGCTGAAGGTGGTTAGTTTAGTGAATCACTTTTGCGAACTTCAAGTGGCAGCAAGAAAAGAGAGGAGTAAATAATAGTTAATGGCAGGGGAAGATTGGAGCCAAGGAATCCCTCTGTGTGAAAGCCAAGAGAAAACAATCCTCCCAAATAGAAGAGACTGTGTTTAATACAGGAACCTTAGAGAAAAAGGCTATTCAGTCACCCACAAAAGAGACAAACAAGGTAATGGCAGGTAGATGATAAGACATTGGTGTGGGGGTTAGGAAACAAGGCTGGGGGAAATGGAAGATGAATTTGCTAGAGTGGAAGAGATGTGCAAATTTGTGAAGATCTTGCTTTGTTATGCTGATAGTGGAAAGAGAGGACATTTTATTAGCATAACAAGATTCCTCAAAGAGAATCAAAGTGATTTAAATAACCATTAGTCCACTCAGTTCCTATGTATATTCAAAAGGAAGAATCTAATCTAAATTTACTTCAAAACAGAATGTTTCACGTTTCTTAGATATGTGTGAATTACAAAGTATCCATGTCCTTTTCCTCTACAAAATGCACCACGCAGGTGTATTCCACCAGAATTGACATCCCTCTGATTGTATGTTTACCTTACCAACATCTGCACAGAAAGAATGATACTTTGGCGAGGATTGGTGATGCGACTTTTTATTAACTATGTAGAACGAAGGTCACCTTCTGTAACAAGGTGTGGAACAGGTTTTATGGCTGGCCTTTCACTTGCTGGAAAATATCAGGCCAGATTTTAAATGTCGCTCATGTTTTTAGGCCAAATCCATTAAGAATTTGGTTCTGACTCCTAAGGAAGCGCAACTTGATGATCTTGGCTAAGCTTTGCTCTGAATTTTTACTCTTGCCTAAGCAGAATTTGTGATATGAAAATCAGAATCTAACTAGGATCAAAGGAAAGGCTTGTTTAACTTCTTTTACACCAAAATTTCAGACGCAAAACAAAACTAGCTATGGAATCTCAAATAATTGCCATGTCAGTTGTTATTCTGTAACAACAATATCATGTACAGTCTTCAACTTATGCTTAATTTAACAAGCATGCACATATTAGTAGAAAAACTTATTATTTCTGAAGAAAAATTGTGATTGTTTTCTTTTTCCCTCATCATGTAACTAGTGTATTTCCATCCCACTGTTAAAGTATTTTAATTTAAGATTTAATTTTTATCAGACAGGCAAGTTCCATTGGCATTTGTTTCCATCTTCAGCAGTCCCTGGCTTCTGGAAAATGAGTGCTTGGCAATATGTGTTAATTTAAATCAGTGGTCATAAACGATGGTGGAATTTTAGACACGTCACAGTAGTTGGCATGCAGTATGCTTTTAGAAATACTGGAAAATACAGTTCAACAACCACTAGAACACACTTAATTTCAGTGAAACATTCTCTTTAGTGTTATCTTTCTGCATAAACTAATGTTGAAATTCTAGAAGGTATGATAACTCTAGGAAAAATTAAACATAATTCCTATATTACATGACACAATTCAGAACATAAGCAGCTGCAATTAAAATGCCAATTGTCATCTAAAGAGCTTCAACTTAAAATATAATAGGGATTGCTTCTTTCTTTTTTTTTTTTTTTTTTTTTCTCCCTAACACATCTTCACCTCATGCAAAAAGACCGGTGGAACAGATTGTCCAGGCTTGCTTCGTTTACATAGCCTTTCATGGGATTTTGCATACATAATATTTCATAATAAAGAGGTGTAGAATTCCAAGGTTAAGAATGGAGAACTACAGCAAGACGTCAAAGTTACAACTAGCAAAGCAACAGAAAAATGGTGCAGAAAAATGGTGACATTTTAGTTGTGTTAATCTAATTCTATTCCTAGGCTGAGAATGAAAACAAAGATAGTTTCCTTAAATCTGTCTTCTAAGTGGTCAGCTTGCACGCAGAGAGGTAAGGCTAACATGTAATCAAGAGACAAACTGAAGTGGTAAAAGTAGGTGAAATGAGGAAAGATCAATTGGGAGAGATTTTCTATTCCATGACTGTGGCTCCTGAGCAGCAGCTTTCATGCTCCCAGCTCTTTATTAGAAAGAGACTGGACTTGCTCAGGTTTGGTGTTGGTCACCTTTCCTCTGAGACCAAGGTGGAGTTTTGCCTCTGGGACAGATCAGCTGAGGCAGAAAGGATGTTTTCCCTTTCCAGTTGAATGACTGTTTTGCAGGGAGGAAGTTTAGATAAATGTTCTGCCAATTTAGAAGTCACAAATAATGTAGTCAAATGCTTATGGTTTCATTGTCCATCAGTCTGAAGCTGGGAATGGGTTAAAGAAAAGCAGGTTTAAGATAGAGGAAGACAGCAGCTATAAATCCTGACTACTGGACACAGCTTTTCTGCCAGTACTGTAACCAAACTGGCAATCTATGATGACATAAAAGCTGTCATAGAATACCACTGGATCATTATGATGACTGTGTGCCAGGAACAGGCTGGGACCAAGATGGAAGGGGGATGTAGTAGAGCAGGAAGGGTGAAACAATCACAGGAAGAGGAGCAATAAATTTTGGCTGATGTGCTGCGGGGTATTTTTAAGTGGGTTAATAAAATTGCAGGTTACTTAAATAATGATGTGTACATCTTGTCTTTCCTCATGCAGGGCTGAGGTAGGGAACTTCACTTCTCAAAGGCCATCCACAGAAAGACTATGTGCAGGACTCTTGAGAGCAATAAAGAAGCATCATGTGTTATTCTATTACTTCCCGAACAATGTAGTTAATTACTGGTATAAAGGTTGGAACACTGAGCGTGATTTAATTTGATTCATGAAAGAAAAGTCTTTGTCCCTTCTTTACAAAAACGTCTTCTGTGGCCAAGCTTTCAAAAATGAGACTGAAAGTGACTCAAGTTTTGCATATTCATTAACTAAAATAGGGTTACGTCACTAAAATACAACTTGTGAGGGCTTTCTTTTTATTTGATTAAAGACAGTGGTTTTGAGTGGATATACAAAACTAGATATTCTTCTCCAAGAACTCTTAAATTTGCAAAAATACTGGGAATTTTTCCTGGAAAACAAAGCAAACCAAAGCAAACCAAAACAAACCAAAACAAAACTACCTAATAGAATGACCGCATTTTTAGCATGTGTGTTTCTCTGCAATTTTCCTTTAATTTGCCTTTTTCCTTCATCATTTTCTGTGCCATCTTTGGCTGATGAGGAATGAGCAGGCTTTCATTTCCAGTGTGAACATTGCAGTGGCAGGTTCCATTTTTGTGACCTGAAAGCTGATTTGCCATAGATGGATGACCGGGTGAAACACTTTCTGATACCTTGGAGCTAGAGAACCTTACCAGAATCCATACTTGACCACAAAACTGAGCAGCAAACACTCTGCATCCTTTTTTTCCCCTTGGCAGAATAGATTTATTTGTGAGTGGTCTTTCACCTTCTTTTTCTTTTTTTTTCTTTCTTTTTTTTCTGTTTCTCTTTTGTTTTTTCATTTGTGGTTATTTTGAGACCTCACATTTAAGTCAGACCTCAGTGCTGCCCCTGATTTGAGCAAGAAGTTGGAATAGAAACCTCCAGAGGTCCCTTCCAACCTGAATTCTCCTGTGAATCTGTGAACCTGTAATGATCCTATCTTCACCATAGGAGAAAAATAAAAATGAGATCTTTTTTTGTTTCATCTCAAAATCCCAAATCAGTCTATTTTGATTAAAACAAACAAAGACTTGATCATGTGCAAATTTATTCAACTGAAAGTGGAAGTATTTTAATCAATGGCTACATGGAATTATTCCATTTTTTTTTCTGTTTCTATGACTTTAAAAAACATCTCAGTGGGAAAGAAGTATGAGACATAAAAAGATCAAAGCTTTTGTTGATTTTATAAAAATATACTTTCTCATTTTAACCCTTCTTTCTAGAATTCTACATTTCAAAATATATTTAACAGTTGAATATCATTATGTGATACAACAAACCATAGTAAAATACCGGAAATAAGTCATGTCTATAAGGTAAATGTAACTGTATCAATAAATATGAGTGGGAGATCTGAACTAGATCTCTTACATGAAACATTGACAAGTTGCTTTTATTTGGTGATGCGACTTTTTATTCATTTGCAAAGATAAGGTTTTTTTCATAGTCTAAGGAGTAGTAAGTGTAACTATGTCTTGATAAGGAAAAAATAAGACTTCTTTGATGCCCTAAAAATAAGCATTTTCTGCAGATTAATTTTTTCAGAAATAGATTTCTTGGATTTATTTTCTTGGCATTCATCTTTCATATAATTTCTTAAAAATGAAATTGCTACAGGAGACTTTAATCTATTTTGCATTTTAGCAGCAGTACAAAATACAAACAGCCATACAAAACCTGTAAACTTGTAACTCAATTATTTAAGTATTAACAGCTTTGGTAAGGCAGGCATTTTTTGTTTGTTTGTTTTCAGGTTGTCCGTACCCTGAAAACCTTTGGAAACCATTCTCTTGCCCTGTTCATCCTTTCAGTTGGATCTGGGAATGTTTCATGCCATAAGCATTACCCCTGCACTATTAGAATGTGTTCAATTATAATGAAAAGCATGTGAAATCAACTGAAGATTTTAGTCTGAATTTTAGATGCAATTATTGCTTCCTTTTAATCCATAACCTGGTGAAATGCACTTTGTGCTTAACATATCAAATCCATTAACAATTATATCATAGCATGATTCAGATGATGGAAGAAAATTATGAGTAATTAAAACAGATATGAATGATAACACCATTTCCACAGCTTGTAAATCAGATTTATCTAAGTAATTACGGTTCAGGGAAGTTCTGAGTTGTATAGTCCCAGAAATTTGATGATGCCTACAAGTTGTAAAGAAAGATCGGTAAGTCCGTCTTACCATACATATCTCAAGATTTTATACTATTTTAAAAAGTGGTATTTGTTTAACACCACTCCTAGCTGAACCCAGGACAGGCCTTCTGATTTGTCAAGCATTGAAACAGGCTGTGCCAAGACTGGGTTGAATGACTACTCCTGGATGTATTTAGAAGTTGTATCGATGTAGCACTTAGGAACATGGTTTAGGTAGATGTGGTAGTATTAGGTTAATGGTTGGACTTCAGGGTCTTTTCCAAACTAAATGATTCTATGATGGCTTCTTGATCACCTTCCTGATTGACTTTGCCCTATTTCTTCTTTCCTCTTCAGAGAGTTTTTGCCTCCCTTAGGCTATTGCGGAATCAGATTTCTAATATACCAACCTTCCAAATTGAATGAGCAGTCACATCAGAGCCCACTGTTCCTTTATTCTAAGCACTGAGGATGAGCAGACCTAGAAAACATTGAAGCTGTGCAGAAACATGAATTCCAAGGAGGTCACAGCTATAGTAGAGCATTTCTAAGAAATATATAAGTTGGAAGTATTATTTGTACATGGATACTGAATACATTTCAGTGAAGGAATTGGGGAAATGTAATTTGTGGAATGTCATGCCCTGACTACTCAAAAGTAGTTCTAGTGGCCTGCTTAGAAAATAATTGTATTCTAGAAGCTTGACTAATCTGAAGGTTTGTTAATTGAGGTAATAGAAATGGGAAATTAGAAATAAATTGTCTTTGACAGAGTGGAAGGTGTCTCATTCACAAGACAATAATTTTTTATAAAGAATGTTTTTACTTTGGGTGAAGGAGATGTTCTAATGAAATCTTCAGGAAGCTGGACTGTTCTGAGGCTGATCACTTTGGCAAGATATTGACAGGGACACTACAGATGTTGCCAATTGTAAATAAAGAAAACATAAATAAAACAGTGTTTAAGATGTGTGAAAAAGTATCCTAAACATAATGTGGGATTTATAACCATGTCATATTTAAAAGAATATGCAAGTTAAATATTTTAGAGTATAACAAGACAGCACTGAGCAATGCTTTTGGGACCATCCTTAAAGACAAGGCACTAATTAACAAGTTACCATAAACTTTCAGGCCAAGAGTTGTTAAACAGAATAAGGATGACAAATTGTTGATAAGATTTTGCTTTTCAGTATGTGTCTTCAGTCCAGCAGTAAAGCAAAACTGCTTTCACTTCTGATTCTTGCCTGAATAAAACTTCAATTTTCTGGAATGCTTTTAAGCAGGACTGATCACAAACGACTTCAGGAAAAGTAGAAAAATCGAATTAAAATTGATCTAATCTGACAACTGAACAATGTTAAATTGTCAGGAGAAGAGAGGTTTTGCACACTTTGCTGACCAAAATTAATTGGGCAGCCCACAGCAAGACTTCTCTTTATCTTCATAGTACTTATTCCAACACCTTTCAACTTTATTTTCTAACTGAGCTTGTCTGTTGGTTTTGGTTTGGGTTTGTTTTGTTTTTTTTTGGGGGGTGGTGGTGTTTTTTTTTTTTGTTGTTGTTTTTGTTAAATGGGAGAATTATTATTGTGAGATATCCTTGCACTGTTTAGGTGCATGCTCTCTCACCAAGTGAAGCAAGAAATTTGGAGCTATGGAGCTGTTAAGGTTTGGTTTAGCCTGTGGTTTAACAAAATTTGTCCTATTTTCCAACTTGACAGGATATTGCAAGAACGTAAATGTGTGATGAGATTTATACTGTTGCATTAAATATTAAAGGGTTAACAATCCTCATCATGTTTCAATTTATCAATAAAATTGGTTATAGAGAATTGTGCTTTACTGGCCATCTCAACCAAAGGTACTCTGGCTACACCTTCTGGCAGTCAAATTGTGGCAGTTGTCTCTTAGAGACTGCTTAATTTTGTTAATTGTTCCTCTGGGTCTCAAACAACAGTCCTGATTTCATTTGCTCTGAGTCCCTGTGCATGCCACCATGAATTAGAGGGGAAGACTGACAAGTAAAACTTTCTGTAGCTTTTAATTTTTCTCTTTTGTTTGCTGTGTGAGGTTGCAAAAGGAGCACTCTTTATCAGAGCATTAAGCAGAGCATTAAGAAGCCTTATGCTCACATTAGAAGAGTGAGATCACTGTATTAGGGTGAAGGGGATATTTGAGTGTCTGCCCTTTGGTTCAAGGAAGTTATATTCTAAGTTTGAGATGGTCTTTGGTATCTTCTGAAGAGTGAAATAAGTACTCAAGCTTTTTCTTGTGCTATAGAAAGTTATTTCAGCTGCCCACTTAATTGTTTCCATGGGCTATAGCTGAGGAAAACTTAGCCTAAGATGTAGACAACTAACACTTAGAGCTTGATTTGCCTGCCAAGGCACAGTCATCAAGTGGCATTTGAAATCTCCTAAGGTGCAAGGGAATCTCCACAGGGCTGGCAGGTATGATGTGAAACTTATGAGAGCTCGGTGCTTTTCTGTAGTGTCAGTTGAGGGCCATGTGGGACCTCAGGTGGATCAGGATGATTCTGTGGGAACCAGTCTTATATTCAGCCTGGTGACAGCATTTCCATGTGTAAAAATAATTTGTGCAGCATTGCTGTTTTAATAGGAAACTTGTGCATGCAGCTTTCACCTTTATTATAGTATTCATGCAACCTTAATACAGTATTTGCAAGCAGCACATGCAAAGCATATGTACACAATGTACATAACATGCATATATGTATATACATATCGTACTGTATCCTTAGGATATCTTCTTTCAAAGCTTAAACATGTATCAGATTCTAGAATTTGGGTTAATCTTGCATTCCCTGAAAAGTAGTAAACTTTATTTTAGTATATAAAATTATACATAAAGCAACTAACTTCATATATTTTCTTCATCTTGCTGTATATATCATACTGAGTTAAACTTCTGCAGCTACTGCAATCACTATCATCTTTTGAATGAGAGTGGCCACAGCATTATTTTATCTGCTTTTTGGTTAATGCGTTTTTCTTTAAAAATGAAGCTCTTTTCATTTTTATACATAGACACACTGAAAGGACCCCAAAGAGATATTTTATCTATGTATCTTTTCTTAGATTAAGTTTAGTTACAGTCGCCTGTAGCTATCGTCTAATTAGTGAGTGGCCCAAACTAGAAACTTATTGTTGTTTGCTTTGTATGGAAATAGCTTACATTCCATATACCATACATTGTTGGGAGTTTCTGAAGAGCTTGTGAGGAATAAGCACAGAGATTGTGTTGTTAATTTAATCAGTACTGGAACCTCTTTTTTGTCAGCCTTCTTGTAATCTTAAGAATTGCAGCTTTGTAAGGAAGCAACAGAGATGGCTGTTAAGATTTTTTTTTCTTTTGAGTACAGATGTATTCACATTTTTTATAGCTATGATAATAAGATGGCTATATTTGAAATCTGGATAATTATGTATGTGACAAACGGCTAAAACTGTGCAGTGTATCACATGCTGCTATTCAATTGAAAAATCTAAGAAAAATCCAGCTCAGCAGTAACTGGCTGTGATATCAGCTGTCTTTATAGAAGAATGCTTAAAAAAAATAAGCAAATGTTAAAATTAACACATTTAGAAAAAAATCATTCAATATTGTGTGTTCTTCCAGCATCTTGATTCGTCTGTAAACTTTTTGTGAGTTCTTTATCTTTTGAGTGTCTACACACAGATTACTTTACAAGAAACTGCATCTACTTCTGCTGTGAAATCTTCCAGATGTTGCTGTTTCTTTCAATATTTTGAAATATTGCAAACACAAAAGGATGACTGTCTCCTGGTATCTTTCTTCATCTTTTTTACTTTACAA
>JAOEHY010049558.1:0-43738 GCA_025447955.1 Psilopsiagon aurifrons
GATAGGACAAGGAGTAATGGATTCAAACTTAAACAGGGGAAGTTTAGATTGGATATGAGGAAGAAATTCTTTACTGTGAGGGTGGTGAGGTGCTGGAATGGGCTGCCCAAGGAAGTTGTGAATGCTCTATTCCTGGCGGTGTTCAAGGCCAGGTTGGACAGCACCTTGAGTGGCATGGTTTAGTGTAAGGTGTCCCTGCCTGTGGCAGGGGGTTGGAGCTGGATGATCTGAAGGTCCTTTCCAACTCTAACTATTATATGATTCTATAATTCTATGAAATAATGTCGAAGCTTTAAGATATTACCATTCTTACAAGCTGGAGTTGAAGAAATCTCTTTCCAACAGCAGCCATGACAGTAGTGAAAACTTTCACATCATCTGGTGTGAGAATGGTGTGAGCCAAGACAGTGGCGAAACCTCTAATATCCTCATTATAAACCTATGTGATATCAGGTGAGCTCTGAGTTATTTAGTGCTGATAATACCTCTGTGTCCGTCACACATCTCGTGCCCTGTCCTGCCCTGTTCTACCTTCACTCTCCTTTTCTTCCCCTCCCCTTCTCCAGCATTTTCAACAGGTCCTTTAAAAATATGAAAAACATCCTTCTTAGTCCTTTTTGGTTCTGCTTCACATTTAGCCAAATATTTGGGTTGACCTCTCATACCTTCTCAGTTGTAGATGTCATGTTTCATTGTTTTTTTTCTATGATGAGTCTCTTTCTTTGCCAGCCTGCCAGGCTATTCTATTTCCCACCTTTTAAGAAACTTTAATGCTTGACATTTTGCAGTTTTAAAATCTGCATTACTCTGCCACTTGGTTCACATAATCCAGCAGTTCTCAATATTATTGACTACCTCACTAGTTTTTATTGTTACTATGCATTTTATTAATGATCACTTATATCTGCTTCTAAATGCAATGCAGCAGCACTGAACTAAGACAGATACTTACATTTAAATTTATGCTTTAAGATCTATCAGTTCTATAATTTTAATCCATTTAGAATGAACTTTGTTGTGTAGTCTCATACTGCTCTTTTCAGATAGAGCATTTTCTGGAAAAAAATCAAATAAGAAGCAGACTTTTATTCCATCAGCACAGCTACTTTTTGTCCTTTAATGGTAAGACAACTTGAATTTTGTTTGAGAGGGCCTATTTTCCATACAGCCATGTACACTGTAAATTAATATAGACCTAAATCCTAATCCTTTATTGATTGTGTGTCAATGCATATTTTTTGATGCTGAGATGTTTCATCTTTCCTAGAGCTGTGGATTCTCATGTCTTTCACAGGCTGCCATGATTGAGCATGGAAAGCACACAAACTCTTGTCTCTCGAAGATCCCAGTGGACAGGAGAGCAGCACAACCTCCAGGTCTGAGCATAGCACACTGGTGCACAGATGTGTTTTCCTAGGTGAGTCTGCATTCATGCCACTTGCTAGGCACCACCACGTGCTGGGCAGTAAATGCAGAAAACCACTGAGGCAAAGGCGGTTGCAATTATATCAGTAAGTGAAAGGCTCAGGTCTGCTTTAGTTGTATCTGAAGGTTCATTTTTTTTTTCCTTTTAGCTGAGGTAAGAACTTGCATAGTTCTGAAATGAGGCAAGGAGAAAATAGTGCTTCTGAATTTTGAAGAATTCAGCTCCTTTTAAAGAATATTTTTTCTTAAGAAAACCTAACACAGTAAAGTTGTGTCTGAGCTTAAGGATACTCCTTGGGCCTCTCTCTTTCCTCCTTCCTTCCTAATGCCTTAATATCCCAAGATTGCAAAAGACACTTCCACTAAGGGTATGCCTGGCACTGACTGAAAGTTTCTGTAATGAGAAATAAAACTACAGGACATGAAATATCTTTTGACAGGACAAAGCAATCTGTCAGTTTATAAAATAGATTTTATTACTTGGTCACCTCAGTAGCCAGGGACTGGACTGAATATCCCAGAATGTCTTTCCAGCCTAGTATACTATAATTAGAAACATAGGAAGCAGCAAATATGTACTCCCTGTTATCAGGTGTCTGCAATGATTCTTTATTGAACTCCAAAGTCAGTGCAAGACCTATAATCAAAAGACTGATAATCAAATTCTTGCTGTTTCCAGACCAACTTCTCACAACAGCTGCATTCCATGAGAGCAGTGAAACCACAGATGAAGATTCATGGGACCACTAGGGTCATCTAATACACTCCCTTGCAGTTACAAGCTCCATGCTATAAATCATTTTCATAAATATATGAACACAGAAGATAAAACTGAACTATGGAATTAACTCCTCTCTGCAGCAAAGGCAACAACAGAGCCTTACTTCTTCAGTCCAATTTTATTTTTTTTTGACCTTGCCTCCACTCACTTTCACAAATCCAGTTCTGAAGATAGTTCTGGCTTAGACAGTCCAGAGAGAACAGGAGAGAGAGAGACAGAGAGAGAGAAAGCATTACTGGTAACACATGGGTAATACATTTCCAGATTCAGGCTAGTCCCTTGCAGTTATATGTCAAGAAATGGGGATGAATGAAAGAGATTAGCACATGGTGAGATTCCCAGGTGGTATAAATTGGCATAGCTTCTATGGGTAGCTTTTATACTAAATTGTTTTTCTCCTCTTGAAGATGTGAACCACAAACTGAAGCAGTATGAAGATTGAAAAATAAATAAACCCCATCTATTTGCTGGTTTAGTTTCAGAGTTTAGCCTGAAACAGTCTCATTATGAGGTCTTTTAGTTAATTCACCTTTTTTTTTATTTGGCATCTGTTTCTTAACAGACAGCACTGAATATTCACAGTTTCTAAGGACTCTCTAATAAAAGAAAGATGTTAATTTTGTTGCTTCTTTGCCACCTAAAAAAGTGACAAAGAAACGAAATATGTTATAAGGCAATGCAATTGTATGCCAATACAATGCAAGACATCTCCAGCATCCCATTATGAAAACTGCTTGAATAATTCACTTGTCTTGAGTGTCTTCAGTGGATCAGATGTCAGTGGATCAGGGATCATGAGGAAGGGCAAAAAAAATCCCACCCAATCACTTCTCTTTCTGTACTTTTATAGAAAACTTCTATTTCCCTGCTGAGAGATGCTGCAGCTGCCACCCAGGAGTGAAACAGAAATGTGGTACCATGTGGGTAACAAAAATGGTAAGATTTCCCAAATGTTATTTTATTAAAAAAGATAAAACAAAACACATATACACCAGTTAGCTTTTCCTCCTTCCTAAGCCTGTAACACCCCTGATAACAACGAGTGGAGCCAGTCCTTTTCTCTGATCAGATTGATTGCAGATGTGTTAGTCATGCAGATCAGTCCTGTTGTATATGCTATTATCATTCAGTGCATTAAAAGTTCTGTATTGCCTTATGCTTATGCACATGTTCTGGTAGAGAAATATGTTCCAGCAGACTGAATAAAGGAAAGGAGTAAGTTTCCTACCCTTGAGACTGAGGTGTCCTGTGGCATTACAGTGTTTTGATTCAATTTTCCAATTTTAAAATGAGATAATAATACATAGCTTCCCCTAAAATGTTGGGGTTTGCAGTGATCTCTTTGGATCTGAAGACTGCCAGGGAGCTTTGCTGCTACTGGCATCTATAACTGACATTACAAAATAAATTTTGTTTTCTCCAAATTTGCCCTTTGGGGTTCCTACAAAGTGCACAGCTAATGCTTTCAAAGTTTGTGTGTTCACACTTTTGAAAACTGAGGAAAGCCAATACAAAATCTTTGTTTTATAATACACAAAGAGCCATTAGCCCTTTCCTATGTGAAAATTGATGTAAGCGGATTACCAGTTAATTTTTAGAAATACATATCCAGTCAGTTCCATATCCTTCCTTTCACCCAGTGCTCCAGGTACGTGGTTTGAGATTGGGAACTAGTAACTGTATCACAGCTATGTTTAAAGACTGATGTGTACCTCCATGGCCTTGTGCTATTGACTATTGGGAGCCCAGCAAGCACCCATTGACTGTCTGCTTTAATTTGCTGAGCAGCTGGTAGGAGATAATGTTATTTCAGAGCTAGAAGAGAAGAAGTAAGGTTCTGCCTGTAAGCCAGTGTTTATTCAGAGCCTGCATGGATCAGAAATAAATATTATAAAGAAAATGGGAAGTAAGCATACAAATTGAGACCCTTTTTATCTCCAGAAGGATGTGTTAATCCTGATAGTGCTTCAGATGAGCACCTCCTGAACCTGGGTATGTCTGATGGGCAGTGTTGTGTTATTAAGTGCTTTCTTAATTTCTCAAAATCATCAACTGAAACTGAAGAAAGGTTCAGAACTATTCCTAAATTTGGGACAGAAGGTTGTAATAGATTTGTTCAAACTGCTAGCAGGACAATGGATATGTAAATTTTTGGACTGCAGATATCTGCATAGTTCAGAGAATCCCTCAGTTTCCAAGTAGTTCCTTGGCATTATTCTTTTTCTATCAACCACATCTATATTGTGTATAAATTGCTTTGGGATCCTTGGGGTGAAAGGCTTTAGATAAGTGTAAATTACTGTGTTGCCTGTAATTATTTTGAAGTGATGATTGCTGGGGCATGCTTTTTATTTGTATTGTGGGGGATTATGATTCTAGTATAAAGATATGGTTGCTTTGGAATTGGAAAAGATATACGTTCTAAGACTTTGATTTATGTTTTTCTATTCTACTCTTTGAACATAAGTAGGAGGGCAAGAAGGAGAGCATGAACATTTAGTGAACGTGCTCCTGCAGTGTAATTCATCTTTGAGACTGAAACAGCAGGTTTATAAACTTGGTTAGGCAAGCTCCAATTTCTCTGCTCTTTTTCCTACACCAGCTGGAAACACTTTTGAGAAATCAAGTACTTTAACAAAAAACATATTTTCAAAATTATTTGGAAAATATACTGTAATCAAAATAATGGCTGGATTATGTGTTTGCAGCTAGTGTCCTTTTATTGTGTGTGCAGGATGGCTATGTTGCATTTGTCTCAGAAGTTACAAGTAAATGTAATGAGCAGCGCTTGCCTACAGGTACTGCAGCTGTACTGCAGTGCCTGTATTTGAGGCCATCAGCATCCAAATAAGCATAAATTGTAGTAATTTACCTAAGATGAGAGCAGGATAATATAATTCCTGGAGTTAGTTGTTAGAAGATTGCACAATTGCTGGAGAACATGTAATTGCACAGGAACCTCAGTTGTTCTTGATTTCTCCCAACACTGTGAGTCCCACAGGTCTTCAACAGCTATCCAGGATTTACTAAAAGGCTCACTGTCCAATAAAAAAAAGAAACAATTCTAATCTCACATCTTCTTCCATGGTTAGTTTAAGCATTTGCAACATTGAATGTAATTTCCATTCAAACAGTCTTTGGTTCATTGCAAATTACAGAAGTGGATGATCCAGACTGTTTTTCACCACGTAGTGTTCTACTTTTTTTATAACCAGAATATAAAAAGGATGATAAAGTATAAAGAAAATTATTTCTATGCATGTTTAAGTTATATTGGAATGAGCAGCTGACGTAACACTGAGTCTCATTAACAAGGTAGTATTTCCTAGCTAGTTGGATGTGATGCTTGATGTCACTAAAACTCACTGATGTATATGTATGAAGGTACATTGGTACCTGGCAATGAGATGCAAACATCTCATAATTCTAACAAAGGGAAGTAAAAATGATCACAATGATTTTGGGCAGGCAAAACTTTCACAGCTTGTCAGCTGAAGTGCAGCAGCAGTCATGTTGGCTGAGTAGCGTGGGCTTGTGACTGACACACTTGTGACTGAAAAAAGAGAGATAAGGGGGATTTCAGATGGTTTCTTATTGAAAAGGCATCAGAAATCTGAAGAGACTGAAAAACGTTACACATGGAGGAAGAGGACTGTCTCCCAGGAACTGCTAAAGAGCAGCATTTATGGCTGTAAGCAGTAGCAGGCAAGGGCATAGCATGGTCAAGTTTGGTCCTGGACTGCATCATCTTCATAGCCCGTCGGTACTGATTATACCTAACATGTGAGGTTCATTGCCTCTTTCATTACCGGTGCTTAGTTTACCAGGTAGGCTCACTCTTGGATGTCAACTAAGACAAAAAAACTGCTAGCAGCCTTCATGAGGCTGGTGCTATTCTCAGATTGCTTTCTCTTGCCCCCGAGTGGGGAGACGAAGTAGTGTTCTCCTAACAGCCAGTTTGGCAATCTGAGCTGCAGTCCTTCTGCAGGATTGCTACCTCATCCTTCATTCTGCTAATTAAAATAACTGCTTTTGCCACGACAAAGAAACATGCACACAAACTATGCTCAGCCAATAAATTAATACCATAAGAAAGAATAACCCAGAAGATTAATCACTCATCTGCTGTTTTACACATGTGGCAATGAGTAGATCATTCTTCAGCATCCCAGGAGCCTCGTAAAATCACCTTTAAAGTGGGCAGATGGGAATACATGCCTTTGGATTGGCTTGAGGAGTAGAGAAAGCATTTTCTCATTTCTGATGGCAGCCATTTCTTGTTGCTCCTTGAACAAACCACTGTGCAGTGTTCTGGGGAAAGTACTCATTCGATTATGGATTATCTTGCATTTGTAAAAACCCAATTATGTTATGTGCTATTTGATTTACACTGAGTGAAGTAAGGGAGAATTTTGGTCTGTTACTGAGTAACACTGAAGTGTAATGCTGGGAATAATTAAGGTTTCAGTATTCTTCTAAATCTTTCTTTTTTTTTCTTCTTACTCCCACAGGTGCTAGCATGCCTTTAAAATTTTGCTTAGATTTGTATTAATACAGATAGATGAAGGAAAAGTTTCTACAGTACCCAATTTACTTTCTCCCTTTTGCTGTTGTCATTGAACTTTTCTGCTTTACTGAAACTGGAAAGCATCTTTCTTTCCTGCAGCATTCAAGATCTAACATAAACCCCCTACTTCAGTTTCCATAGCTAGAAACTATTAATTCAAACTTCAAACCCTTCAAATAAGAGAAATTTCAGGTTGGTTTTTTTTTTTTCTTCTTTTTGTCTTCAGTCCAGCTGTACTGTCAACTGTAGGATGCTAACTCTATATACAAACAGTTGAGGTGAAATTTCCCAGCCCAACACAATGGCTCGGAATGAATTTTGCTTGCATGTGATGTCTAGTACAGATATCCCAGATGCAGAAGGTGGTGTGGAGTAACTTCATGTTAGGGGGACAAAGAAATTGGTCGTATCAAGTTCTGTCATAGTAAGCTTGGCAAAGCCTTGACAAGCTTGCAGAGCTACCTATTAGGTACATAAATACTTGGAAATCTGGGCTGATTCTTGAGGGAAGTTTTATAATTTTTCAGAAGCTTAGCTATTAGCTGAGATCTGGTCTTTAAAAAAGGAAGGCTGTTTCTGAGTGTCTTGCTATGTATATTGAACACAAAATACCTTCAGTTTGGTAGACGTTTAGTTCAAGCTTGTGCTCTAATCTTGAACCTTCAGTAAAGCCCCTCTGGACTGTGGATTTTGGATATGGTCTCAAACTAGAAATACGATGTTCTGGCCTATCTTCAGAGTGCAAGAAAGTCTGTGGAGGATCAGTGCTGGAGAAGGCTCTGCTGATCCTGCAACCCAAGTGTTCGGCATGAGGTTCAGCATCTTCTCTGGCAAGCAAGATTTTAAGGCTCAAAGAAACATAAACTTGTACAGAAAGAAACTTCGAACTACTTTTGGCATGTTTGCAGTATCTTGTGGCAGTTCCAGAATGTTGAGGAATAAGACTGGGAACACGGCTACCCTTATAAGTGAGGAGATAGCTGTGCTCCTCTAAGTCTTCATGTGTGCAAAAACATTACTCATCCCATAGCTCTCACATGGTAGAAATAGTGAATCCTGTTGGCACTGTGAGTAATAGTTTTGCATGCAATTAAAACTACTTCTCAGATCAGTCAGGTTCACCTCTTTGTTTTTATAATGCAGTAGCTTCTGCAAACAGAAGGCTAATGAATGCATTCAGGTGGACCATAGTGCTCCTGGGGGTCTACTGTGGACTTCAGGTGAGACTGAAGAGAAAGAATTTGTTCTTCTTTCCTGAAGTTCCTCATAGGTGAAGTATATGTATCTGTATTTTTTTTCCTGTTATTTCCTACATTTTTGTGCATTTTCTGGCCAGTTTTTGAGCGCTGTGTGGCTGGTGCATTCACATAGTATGACTTTGGTCTCTGGTACTTAACGAATGGCCACAATATTAACTAGGGAATCAAAAGGAAACACCTGTCAATTTTGGATACCAGTGTGCTAAAGCAAATTAATATATTTTTGTGGCCATAAATATTATTTTCTGGTTTGTTTTGTTTCCTTAATTAGTATTGGCTATTACTTTGAAGTCTTATTTGAAGATGAAAAGGACCAAAGTTTGTCCTTTTCTCATTCCCTGTTTGAGTCTGATAACAGGCATTCACAAAACAGACTGAAGGGATCCTAAAGAGAGTCTTAGCTTCTGCCACTGCTTATGATTCATCAGAATTCATTCAGCAGCCTGGAGACACCTGCTAAGAGGTGCACTACTAAGTGGTACTTGTAAAGTCGTCTACTGTCTGTGCAGGTTTCTGCAGGTGATGTTCACTTTGTTCAGACACAGGTCATTTTCTCTCTGCTTACAGTTTCTCATATCAAAACCCACTTGCTTTTCTTCCCTGGTAACAAGGCAGTTGCATGCAGGCTGCTTTTCACTTCCATCTTTTCTCACAACATACTCCCCATATTAAGTCAATGATATGTAGACATCCTTGATCCTATTTTCATTGCTTCCCATGTTTGCAGGCAAAATCTAGTCAGAATAATTCATTATTATTGCATTTTTTAATCTTGCTGTAATTTACTACTACTCACCTTTAATAGAAAATTAATTGAAAAGATCATTGTGCATGTAACAGAATATTTTGGTACACCTTTGGTTTATAAAAAGAGGTACAAATATTTAATCTAAACACCTTAAAATGAATGCAGAGAATAAGATCAGAAAGTAATCATAACAAACAGATTTGTATATTTCTGCAGATATTGGCTTGTACAAATGAGGAAAATCTATATTTGTTTCTTCATCAGTTCCATATACTGGACTGAATATTTTAAGTTTTAAGCATGTCTTTCAGTGATGGTGTGAATTCTCCTTGGTTTCGTTCAAAATATCAATTACCTAAACACTGGTTTACAAAACACCCCTTCAAAACCTGAAGACAGTAGGCAGTGAGGGAATTTTGGGAATTTTGTTGTTTGTACAAATTTGTTTGTAGTGGAAATACCTACAGTGAGTAAGATAGCACCTTGCAGTGATAATGTGGTGCTCTCACAATGACAGAACTGTCCACTCTGAGGAATTCCTCATTCCAGTAACCAAACATTGACTTGTGGGTTAACAGCAGCAGCAGTTCCTGGCACTGCAAGCAGACTGAAGCCTGGCATCCTGCTGATTTATTGAGTCCATCAGAAGTTACGCTTTTCTTGAGGGAATTCTTCTTCACATTCACTTTGTCAGCTGCAGCCAGATTGATGGCTGCAGAGCCCATGGGATTGTGCATGGATGTATGTGTGTGTGCACACAGCTGCAGTGGCATCCTCCAGGAACAGCTTTTCCTGGGATACCTTGAGGTGCATGTGAACTTCCTGTCCATGCCCAGGAGTGTATGATAGCTGCTGGCTTTTCCATGGACAGCTGGTTGGGGTAAGAGGAAAAGAATAGTGGCTTTTTGCACAGCTGACTAAAGGGAGGCTATGCCCTGTCTTTTTTCTTGTAAGCCCTGCGCTGACACTCGGTGCAGCTCCTTGTGGTTGATAATTCTAAGGAATCTGGCAGCCTAGCAGCAATCCCAAGTCAGCCTCCCTTGCAGTAAAACTTCTTCATCCATAAACAGAGAAGTCTGTAATCTGATTATTAGCTGGTGTGAATTACAAATTGAGTTCTCTCATGTCAAATAGCTGACAACATATGTGAGCAAAGAATTAGGCCCTGGGCATATGGAGCAGCAGTGAGCGTTAATTTTATGTACTTGCATAAAACAGAAATTAAAGCAAACACCTATAGAAAAGCATGTTGTCATGGTATAACTACCAATTCACACTCTAATTTCTTATTTCTTGATATAGTGATTATACAATGTAACTAGTGAAATGTGACTTAAAAAAATAAAGGACTGTGGGTTGTGGGGGCTTTTTTTGAAGAACGTAACACTTAGAAAGCAAGTAAGCAAGCAAGAGGCAGGAAAATGTGTGGCCAGGGAACTATATTGGGTGTCACTAACAGCAGGTTGCTGCAGGACCTGAATAGTGATCAGGAACCTTTGGAAAAACCTGCCCCCAGCTGCAGTTCCACCTGCCTAGAGCTGCTCACTGCATTTGGCCAGTGGGGCAGGCAGAGTTTTTCCACCAGAAACAGTGATTTTCTTTTCGCTTAAACTTTCTGGATGGCTTAATCAGTTTTCCTGGCTGATCATGTTGATTTCTTACTAATTTAAAATATTTCAGAAAGGAGGTTTATTCAGTGCACTGAGGGGCTGCTCCAACACCAGCAGGTACAACTTGCTCAATTGAAATGTGTAACAGAGGCATCTGCTCACAGCTTAAATATTCTCCAGCATATTTTGGTAATCACTCAGTTATTTAATTGCACCCTAAAGGCACTGAAAATTTTGAAAACCTCCTTGCAGGTCTAATGTGGATACTCACATTAGCAGTCAACATCCAGGGTGAGCTGCATTTTGCTAAGCAGTCAGTTCCCACAGAATATTACACATGACACAGGATTAACAGCTGCATCGAGAAACCAGAGGGATGGCAGTGAATGACATTACTAGAGAAGTAAGCAACAGAGTTGTGCTCTGGAGGATTTCGGCTGGCATGTTGTGGAATCCCACTCTATTGATCTAACTTGTTTCTGAGACATTTTATAATGACAAACGATGCACTTACAGAGTCATTACAACTCCTGATCGCCCTTGTCAGGTTCATACTCTAATTAGATTCTACCTTGTGAGAATGAAAGGTTAATAGCAAAATTTTTACTTTATAGAATCATAGAATAGTTAGGGTTGGAAAGGACCTCAAGATCATCTAGTTACAACCCCCCTGCCATGGGCAGGGATACCTCCCACTAAACCACGCCACCCAAGGCTATGTCCAACCTGGCCTTGAACGCTGCCAGCGATGGAACATTCACAACTTCCCTGGCCAACACATTCCACTGCCTCACCACCCTTACAGGAAAGAATTTCTTCCTCATATCCAATCTAAATTTCCCCTGTTTAAATTTGAACCCATTACCCCTTGTCCTATCACTACAGTTCCTAATGAAGAGTCTGTCCCCAGCATCCCTGTAGGCCCCCTTCAGATACTGGAAGGCTGCTATGAGGTCTGCATGCAGCCTTCTCTTCTCCAGACTGAACATCCCCAACTTTCTCATCCTGTCTTCATATGGGAGGCGCTATTTCTAGGAATAGATATATTAAAATTTGTAAAAGTTCATTTAAAAACAATGACAGCAAATTATTGATCTTATTTCTGTCTTTGAAAGCTTTGTAACCAAAGCTGCTGCTTTTTTGTTATTGGAGGAAAGAGATTCTTGTGTTAACTTAAATCCATTTTTGGAACTTGCATGGAAGGTCAGCTACTGTGAAGTGTGAAATCAAGGACCAAAACTTTATGCGAAGTCCTCACAGGAGCTTATAAAAATCCACAGATAGTTAGTCCAACTAAAAATATTGCAAGTTAATTCTTTTGCCTTAAAGTAGTTCCTACCTGAGATTGTTAAACACAAATATATTTCAAGATGAAAAAGAAGAAGGATGTCTTTGAATCTTCCAGGTTGCCTCTGTTTGCTTGAGTTCCTGCTGCCAATAACTCAGAGCCATCATTTTCTTTTCAGAACAAACGTTTGAGCACAAGACATGATAAGTATGGTGAAAATGAGACTCGTAGCCCTTTTCCCAAACAGCCATTTACTTGTTTCCTCCTCCTCAATGCCATCCAAAGAACCTTCAAGTCAGATTGTACGTCTCAATTTTATGTGAGGTTTTTTTCCCATCTGTATCCATTAAGTTTCACTCCTGCCTGCATACAAGGGAAAGGGGTGAAAGAGCACTGCTGAGCCCCTGATATGTTTGCTAAATGTGTTTTCTATTGCTCAAAATCCAATAAATCCAATAAGGTGAAGGAGGCTAATGTGAGCAAGCCCTGCAGGCTAAAGGCCAGGCTGGATGCTGAACTTTTGGTGCCTGGAGGTACCATGTTTGGGCTGGGAGGGACCCTCTTGCTCTGCCTTTCCTCCATGTTTGGCTTCCATCAGAAAAGACATTTTTCAATGGAATAAGCACTGTCTGAGTGCTTCCCGCTCTCTGAAGGGAATGTTTGTACCCAGGGCCTTTTCCCATACAGAGCTTTCTTGGCAGCTTTCTGCAGACCAAATAGAAGAGCAGTCTTTTCTTCACCAGCTCAATCTCCTTTGACAGCTGTTTGCAGTAGTACCTGCCTCTGAGTCTTAGCTGAGAAGGGAAAAATGAATTTTTACCTTGAAGATATCAGATTTGAGATGATTTGAAGCAGATTTGCTTCCAGTAAATTCAAATCTTCTGAAAATGAACCCCACTTAAAAGACCTCAGGCAGACATCTGAAGTCACAACAAGATTCACAAGCACAGCTCAAGGTCCCTGTAGTCCTCCTGGAATAGGTGCTGAGCTGTGAGTACAGTAAGCTCTCAGCCTTCTCCGTTCGCCTGTCTCTGTCCTGCAGAGTGAGATGGGACTTCAGCTTGCACCTTCAGGCCTGAATGCAGGAGACTCTGGGCAGGTCCTTGGAGAAGGTGAGTGCCTGTCTGGTGCTTCTTCGCGTTGCCCTCAGAGCAGCTTGACGTTTTTAGCAAACCTGTTTTCTTGCATCCCTACCTTTTAGCTCCACGCTTTGTGCAGTTCCTTCAAAATATTAAAAAAAAAAAAAAAAAAAAGAAAAAAAAGCAAACGGGCTCAACCTCGGGCCTGAATTTTTAAAAGCTGTTTTATTTTTGAGCCATAGCTTCCTGCGCTGGGAGTGTAAGCTTTGATACAGTATCAAATAGTGCTCAACAACCTCTCGAAAGAACAGATGCTTCGGAGATGCCTGAAGCTGGAGTCTCACACAGTGAGAGCCTCCAAATCAGCAGTTTCTTTGGGATATTTGTGCCATGGCTTCTGGCTCTGGTCTGTCCTTTTTCTTTGCTTCCTCCTAAACTGACTTTGCCTGTTTCGGCTGCAGTTCCACACACCTCCAAAGACGCACCAGGACCACCTTGCTTTTTGGTACCCTGTGTCCCTGTGTCTTGTTTTACTGAGAGGTTTCTCTAATGTAAGAGATAATTTAGGAATGTTATGTACATACAAAATATCGCTTGCTCATTATCAGCCTGAGGTGCCACAATCTGCTCAGAGAGCTTATCAGCTTCCATCCACAAATCCTCTGGCTTTGATATCTGCTCTGGGCTGAACCTGTAGAAAGAGCATTTCGTATGTTTCTGGCGAGTCCTGCTCGTGAGTCTCAGGGGAATAGTTTTTCAGACTGTACCTCAAACAAACCCACAAAAAGTTATTTGGGTGAAAGTCTCAATCAGAGATGCATTTCTTTTGATCTATGGGGAAAAGAGGAGCTCTTGCTGTAGTTAAACCCCAGAGATTTCAGACATCCCGTGTGCACTGGCAATGGACGCAAGGCTCATGCTTGTGTCTCGTACCTGTGTTACAGAACAATGCCGATACCGCAGAGGGCTGCAGTTGTTTTAGAACCTAAGGAACGGGCGGCAGACGGGAATAGGGGAAGGAAGGAGGGAAAAAATGCCTGGGAGCAAGAAGAAAGAAGCATCCAGCATAAACTTTCTGCTGCAAGCCTGCTAATTTCAGCTAAGATCACTGCGGAGTTCGGCTTTCTCAGAGAGGCTGATCCCCTCAAGCTCTGCTGCCCAGCTGGGGGGTGAGATCTCTGCGCTTTGTCCGACAGCGACCCGACCCCGGCTCAGCTCCGATCCTGGAGGGCGGCGCGGGGCGGTGCCGGGCGGAGCGGGCGGGCGGAGCTGTCGCTGCGCCCCTGGGTGCGGAGCCGCAGGAGCCGCAACCGGAGCCGGCCCCCCACCAAGCAGCTCGGAGACGCCGGGACCGCGGGCGCCCTGTGCCCGCAGCGCCGCCAGAGAGCACAACGGCGGCAACATGAACCAAACGGCAACGGTATCCCACCACGTCCAGTGCCAGTCCTCCCGAGCCGTCAAGGTAGGGCCGGCGACCGGGAACGGGGTGGGCGACAGCGGATGTGGGGCTCGCCCGGCCGCCTCTGGGCGCGCTCACTCACCGAAGTAGAGAAAGGAACCGTGCCGGGAGCGGGGAAAAGTTCGTTCCAGGTCAGGGAGAAGAGGCGAGCAGTGCACAGGGTGGGCAGCAGCTGCTGCTGGCCGCTTCGCCCGCTGGTTTCCCCGCGTGGGCAGGGGCTCCGGAGCTCTCTGCTGTGACACCCCTTCGCCGGCCCTTTCCGAAAGTTTGCGGTGGAGGAGGTGGCTGCTGGGCATGGAGCTGTTGTTGCCTCCCTCATCATTACTCTGTAGTAGGGGTATGGTTAAAGGATGTGGTTGAGGAATTTAACATAAAATTTACTTGTTAGTCTTGGCTTTGCCGTCGCCTATTGCGAACTATCCAGGAAGATAGGAGGCAGAGTGTTTCCTGGTAGTGCTGTCTCAAGGGTGAGAAACAGGTGTGGGTACTGTGGCTGGTCGGTGACGATGATGGTGGAGGAAGACCCCAGGGCAACAGCGGGCTCTCTCCTTGCCTGCCTTCCTCCCCAGCTTCTGACGCGGTCCTGCCTTTGCATTGATCTAAAACTACTTTCTAGCCGAGTTACTGCTTTCTACAGTGATAGAATGAAATCTCTAAACAGATTTATATTCAGTAGGGACTATCTCTGCAGAAATAAGTGCTTTGGCTCTTTTTTTTTTTTTTTTTTTTCCCTGAAATGAAATAACAATGCAATCAGAGACAGTATTTTATTATCGATTCTTAGTTTTAAAAAAATAACATCACGAAATTTTACACTAGCTATTTTGTTTCTCTGAATGATGTGAGAACCCGAAAAGTTCACTTTGCTGTTGCTGACTCCCGATCACCCAGTGTGAGGCAGTGCGTGGCTTCGTGTGGGGCAAGGAGAGCTGCTAGGGGTTCGCTGCGTTTGCAGGCAGAGCTGTGGGCTTTGGAGTTGGTCTTCTCAGAAGAAGCAGCTGAACTGCATGTGGTGTTAGCAAATTGTCAGTTGGACTTTATCTAGTTAGTGCTGGGAATGAAAACTGTGACTTAGAGCTGAGACTGGAGGGGATTAGAGGTATAAATCTTCTAATGGCACTGTTGGGTTTATATAGGCTGCATTACACTTTGCAGTGTATAATCAGTAATGCAGAATGTCTGTAAGGCTGGGGAAAGAGGTGCAAATTGACCTGTGGCTCTAACGACCTGTTGTGTAACCCATAATTGCATTCATCACACCATAAATGGCTGGTTAGTTCATGTTCAAATGGGCAAGGTCATGGGAAGTGTTGAATTAGAATTGCCCTAGCCTACTTCAAAGACTCAGCAAATATAATAATAAATTGCTTAAAATAATTTCATCCTGTCTAGGTGTATCTCTGGAAGTACCTGAGAATTGAGAGCAGTGTGGTATTTGCTTTGGGAAGTATTTCCATCTTACACTGGAACAGCCAATGCTAATTTTTCACTGACAGCAACATTTATTAAACTTGTTTGACCAGATTTCTAAGCCAAAACAACAACAATCAATATCAATATGCCATTAAGAAAATAAAAAAAGAGCCAGACAAGTCAATAGTCTTCAAAAAGAGAAAACATGAATCAGAGCCTTCTAGACACAAGTCCATTCTACAACCAACATAGTAATACTGCTGCCATTAGAAAACTTGCTCATTTTTCTGCTCTTAATTCAATGTGTCAAATGTGCTCTATAAATAGTTTCAAATACTTCCATGCTAGGCAAATGGATACGCCATGAGAAAGATTTGTGACCATAGACAAGCAGTAAGTGCCCTATGGTAATGAGGGCCTTGTATTGGAAATTACTTTAAAAATATGTCATTAGTGACCAGACAAATATAAATTGCATATTAATTGTAACTTGTGAAGGAACAGTGTTAGTTCTAGCAATTATGAAGATTCAAGAAGAAAGGTTACAGGAAAACTTCATACCTACTGGAATGAGATCTATAAAACTGCTTTTCTCTCTCTTAGTTTCTCTCCAACACACAAGGCCATGGCATCTCAGCTCCTATGTGTTACAATCAATGTAATGTTACTTCTCAATGTTTATTGGATGAGCTAACCTCTGCTCTGGAATGCATCATGAACTGTCAAATCCACATAACAAAAAGTAGAACAAACCACTTGTAAATTGAATCATGCAAACTTGATCTGTGACAATTCCTGCTCTGAACCAGCCTGGGATGGCAGGAGGGCTGGTGCTCAGACTTAAGGACATCCCTTCCCTTTCTCATATCCTTCTTTCTTGAGGGAAGGGTACCACTCTTCATCTGTTAGCACTGAGGACTGAGTGTTCTGCATCCAAGTAGCTTTAGTAATGAAGAAGTTGACAGAGGAAATCTAATGTAAGGCAAGGAAAAAAAGCTTAAAGATACCAAACTCCTTGGATAACATGCAAAATCTCCTAATAAAGCTGCCTTTTACCTGTAAGCCTTTTTACAGCTCTTCTGAAACAATTGCAGGTCTTGCCACCTTGCTGATACTAGTAGGAATAATGATCTTTCACTCTGAGATCTGTAAGAAAAACTTTTAGGGTCTAGCTGGGAATGCTAAACCCCTGCCTTATTTCTGTATCATTATAGTCTTGATTCCAGGAGCTCCTCCAGAGCAATGAACCTGGTTTTATTCTTCACACTTTTGGCTCATCTTGCCAACATGGCAAGTAAATTACCTCTTCCAGAGGAATCACTCTCCTGTTGTGCACTTTCATGTTGCACTGATGGCCAAATGATTTTTTTTTAATTTTTTATTATTTTTTTCCCTGACTGAGGACAAAGTCTGGTGAACCGTTGTTTGCTCTGTTAAGAGGAAAATAAAAATGAAAAAATCAAACCCCAGAAATAGAAAAGAATTATTCTCTTGGCTGGTTAGGGTCTGACATTATAAATTCTTTCAAACCAAACATTTGTACTGAAATTATGGGGACCACAGAAGAGAAATCCTTATGTTGTGCTCTTAACAGTTGGGGCTACAGTTTGCACTTAAAAAAAAGAGAGGAGTTAAGCTAATATTTCTATGGCTTTCTATATTCATTGCAGTCTTTAATAATAAAACATTCTCTATCAGATCATGACTCTTAGCTGTTATCAACCTAATATTGATCTGACTGTGAGCTGCATTATGGAAAGAGTTACTAATTGGTGTTTCAGAAGCACATAATTACTGTGTAATATAATATGTGTGTTATACCTTTTTACTCTTCCCTCTTCTCTGCCTTCCTTTCATTTTTATTTATTCATTAGCTTTTAGACTGTAAACTATAAAAGGCAAGAGCAGATATGTCCTTAGCAAAAATTCTGCAGCAAGTTTCACCAATATCTGGGGATACTACCAGGACTTTTTACACTTCAGGTTTATTATGATTGTGTTTTAATACTCACTAATTAATGAACAGTGGTTTACTAATACTTTCTATTTGCAATTAGGTTGAGGAGCACATACATAAATGAGATTTGTTGTGTTCCCTTTGGGCTTATATATGCATTTACAGCAACTAAGATTTTTACACCAAACCTGCACCTTAGCAGGAAGCATCTGCCTGCTACTGGAAACTGCTACGCACACACCTCCTCCTAAAGGTAGAGACATAATGTGTAGCTGGTCCTGTTCATAAAGACTGCTCAGTAATACTTTTTAGGTTGAAACTTCAGGTACAAATATCTTTAAATGCCCACAGGGTGCACATGGAGCAAGCTTTGTGCATGTATGAGAATCAGCCAAATCTGTGAGCTGTTTAGGAAATCCCTTAAGATAAGAACAGCATTTCTGAAATTCATTACATCAAAAGCAAGTCACTAGCAGATAATCTCAGTGAGAGTTCAATTATGAATTATCCAGGATAATATGTAACAAAGGGCACAAATATTATTACACAGCTGTGACATTAGTAGGAAGACAGTTTACAGCATCATAATAATGCAAAACCACTCAAGAAAAAGTTATGCATTTAAAGCTAGTGGGTTTGTGTAGTATTTTGTTCAAGGCATTAGATGATTAGGTGACCCTGGGCTGCATCAAAAGCAGTGATTATCCCCCTCTACTCCACTCTCATGAGACCCCACCTGGATACCGCATCCAGCTCTGAGGCCCCCAGCTAAGGGCATGGAGCTGTTGGAGTTAATCCAGAGGAGGGCCAACAAGATGCTCAAAGGGATGGAGCACCTCTCCTGTGGAGGCAGGCTGAGAGAATTGGGTTTGTTCAGCCTGGAGAAGAGACGGCTCCAGGGAAACCTATAGCAGACCTAAAGGCAGCCTACGGGAAATCTGGAGAGGGACTTTCTGCAAGGGTAAGTAGTGATAGGACAAGGAGGAATAGCTTTAAACTGAAAGAGGGTAAATTTAGATTAGCTATTAGGAAGAAATTCTTTCCTGTGAGGGTGGTGAGACACTGGCACAGGTTTCCCAGACAAGCTGTGGCTGTCCCATCCCTGGAAGTGTTCAAGGCCAGGCTGGGTGGGGCTTTAAGCAACTTGGCCTAGTGGAAAGTGGCACTGCCTGTGGCAGGGGCTTTAGAGCTAGAGGATCTTTAAGGTTGCTTCCAAACCAAAGCAGTTATGTTTCTGTGATCTGATTCTGTGATTAGAGTACTGCTGTGCCATGTGGAAACTTGTTAATATTGACAAGGTGAGGAACCACAGCTCTGGAGAAATGCAGCATGTATGTGGCAGTGGAGGCTAGAAGCAGATTGGAAATGGGGAGGGCATATTGCTGTCATACCTCTGGATGTGGCTGTTTCAAAATACAGGGTTATAACAAAGTAAATATTTTTATTTTCATAAATAAATGAAGTATATCTGCTGAGCAGATATACAGTGTCCCTGTGTTTATCCTGTTATTGATACTCTGTCTGAAGGTGTGTAGAGACCTGTTATTTTGCAGACCAAAAAGACAGCCATGATGACACAGGTGTATATATGGGAAAAACAAGCTGGAGGTCTCTAGATGGAAATTTGAAGAACTAATTACAACTTGTAAATCTTCTCATTTCCACTTATTACTGTTTTGTTTTTTTCCTGTCTGCTTGCCAATATCTGTACATCCAGAGAATAACCAGTGCATTTTCCTTTTAAAAATAACCCTTCCTCTATCATAAGAAGATGCACAGTTACAAATAAAAAGCTGCAGGAATGAGAAAAGAGCCCCAAACACTTTAAATACTTCTATTTTCCCCTTCCAGTCTTTGAAGAAACAATTGCTCTGTGCCAGAGATAGCATCAAGAGCAGTTTATTTCCATGACTTTCAATTGGTACTATTGGAACAGCATTAGCACTAGGCAAAAAACTCCCGTAGTACTATTAAAAAAGTAAAAATGAGAGGGAAAGGGGAAGAGAAGGTATCTAATCCCAAGTTCATGCTTCAAGGAGCACCACAGTGTCGGCATAGATGTGACAGTGCTCTATCTAAGCAGCAATTGCCCAGCAGTGCTCAGCAAGGTTGGAAGCAGTTGAGGCACTCCTTGAAGGGGAATTCAGTTCCACTGCCTGCTGTGAAATCACTGCTGGGTTATGTTTGTTGGCTTTTCTTTGCCTGTACTTGGTAGTATGCTTTCAAAACTTCTCATTGTTAATTCCCTGTTCTTTTCATAGAACATAAATGCAATTAGCAAAGCATATAAAAGTTGGATTTTTCTATAAGTTTAAGTATATATAGCCTGGTTCTGTGGTGTAGATTTCACATATATAATATGTATAGCTGTGCACACCAGCACATATAATACATATACAATTTATAGCTTCTAATTAAATGACAATGCTAGTAATTCAGAGGACGGTCACTTTAAAACTAATATACACAAACATACATGAACACAGTGATAAATTCTGTTTCATAATAGGTTAGTACTTTCCTAGATTGTAATCATATACAAATTTTCCGACTGCAAATAATTACTTTAAGAAGTAGGGCATTAAGTTTGATTCTCTTCGAAGGCACTTAAGATATGAGTCTGTGAGTGTTAGATAACACTTTCTTGAAAGGATAGCATATCATGAAGAATTTAGTCTTTCTCATTCTTTAATACAAAACTATTTTACTAAATATGTAAAGGTACTGTTGTGCTTATTTCGGTCAGTATTTTGTTTTTACAGTTAGCAGGGTAAGACCTGCGTGATGTCTACCACCTGAACATTGTTTTGAAATTCATTTAGGACCTTTCATGTTTTTAATGTTTTCAGATTTTTATCCGAGGTCCTCAACTTGAATTATAAATGTTAAATCATGTAGCATCAGGTTAGTGATTGTGCTCTGTTAATAATTTATCAGGTTTTTGGATTGGTGTCTGACTTCTGATGTGTTGACAACACCAATGTTACCAGTGGTATGTGGCAGAAGCAAAATTAACTTCTATGATTTTTAAAAGTGAGGCACCTAATAGTGGCAGAGTGCCTCAGTGACTTTTGGTTTCAGAGAAAGAGAATTAGACCTTCTGGTTCATCACACTGTGAATGCAGTTAAGAGCAATTCACAGCAGCATACGCCAACCCAAGGTACCTAAGGGAAAGCAATACCAAGAATCAGACTAATTAAAGACTCTTCACAATCCTGAGCTGTGAAGTTAATGCAACTGCTGCAGATGAGGGTGTGATTCATTTCATAGTAAATATAAACAGTAAAATAGTTTGAGGGAATTGTGCTTTGTAATGCTACTTTCTCAGTGTTGATGGCAGGGGCAGCACTAGCTAACAAGGTCAACGGTGGGCAGGTGCTGTGAACATCTAATGGGGCTCATCCCCACATTAGGAGTGCCAGACAAAGGGAGGATGCTGGGGCCTCAAGGTAAGTGGGATCAAGTCCAAGGATGTTTAAAGCTTAATGTTGATGATGCTGGTTTTAAGTTTCTGACCCCTTTCCTGAGGATATATCAGAAAAATAATTTGAAATTTTAGTTTGGAAAGAGGGAGACTGGAACTGTACCAATTTGTGATTCCACAACACAGGAGGCAGCTGTTCAATTCGAGTTTGTGTGTGACCTTACTGAGGAAAAAGCATGTGAAGGGCGAGCCCTGTGGAAGTTTTACAGAGAGTTGAGAAGGAAACAGAGATGATAGCAGAAGGGCACCCTCAAGGCTGTGGCGGCAGCTTGACAGAAGACAGAGACACACGAGTAGCAAGAAGGTGGGATCTCAAGTGTGACTGGCTGTTAAAAGGCAGCTGTCAACTCAAGAAAGATTGGAATGGAGTATTGTATTCTAGCTTCAGCTAAAAAAACCTGCTACGAGGGATATTGGCTGTTATATTAGATTACATTGCTAGATCTGGCCATTTACACTGAAATTGTAACAGAAAGTCAGAGCCTGAAAGAGAAACCAGGAGACAGAGATATCCTGCTTTTATTGAGAAGTGTCAGAGGTGGGGTTTGCAGTGTTATCTCAGCGTGTCTCCCTAGAAGCAAGATAGCATAGTGTCCACAAACATCATGCTGGGGAAGAAACCAATGTTTTGAGCACACTAAATAGGTTTTCCACACCCAGTTTTATCTGCTTTATGTGTGTGTGTGTGTGTGTGTGTATTATATACATATGTATATTTTTAGGAGTGTTAGGCAATAGGGGGAAGAAACCTAGAAAAATATAAACATGGGATTAGTTACAATTAGATCCCTTGATTTGTGTAGTAACATAGAAAGAGTAACAAAAAAAGAAAGCCAAACCCATGAGTTGTTGGAAAAGTTAAGGCAATAGGTTTACAAATTTTTCCCTTTTAAAAAAAAAATGTTTTGGAAGCATACAAAGATAATATTTTGGTAATCTTTGTCCAAATTTAGCTTCCTGTGCAATGATAGTTTAGCACCATGGGAATCAATGACAGTACATAGGTGTTAAATTCTTAGTCTTTCCAAAATTGTAAGTTGTTTTAAACTCACTCTGTAATGTTTTAATTGATGTTGCTTATAAAGATGAATATTCTGATGGTAATAATAAACCTATTAATTTTTGTAAAACCTGAGCTATCTTTCTAAGTAGGAGATGTTGAGTATCATAATCCACTGATACTTCTACTGAGATTTCTAAGAATTTTTATGTTAACACAGTTATGGAGAAATTACAATTTAAGCTATTTGTGTACCGAAAGTGTGCAAGCTCCTGTGATTTACAACAGTGAACATAAGAAGTGCTTAGTGGATTGCTAAGCACAGAAGAATTAATGGTATTATATTAAAGGACAACATTTCAGTTTCTATTTTCCTGTAGCTTGAGAAAGTTATGACATAATGGCACTTACTATAATATTTCCTTTAATGTTTGCATCATTAAAAAGATGAACATTGTCTTCAAAGGTGGGCCTGTTCTTTAAGGCAGTAATTCTATTCCTCCTCCTGCTGCTGAGCCTTGGGCAAGTGCTGTGTCTGACCCCTGTCAGTGATCCTCATTCTCTGTACTAATTGTGCTTTGCTCAAGGGGAGGTCCCTGGCTGGCGATGTGTCTGTGGCTGCTCTTCAGAGAGCCCTGCTTTTCATCTGTAGGTGTGGTAGAGTTTTTTCTTACCCTGTGTCTAAGTGAGATGCAAATGTTTTCTGTGTGGATGGGACCTGCTGAAGGGTTTTCATGGGGAAAGGAGAAAGAGCAGGCAGATGCCTGTGCCCAGAGACCACACTAAATGCCCCATTCATGTTCCTGTGTATGTGGGGAAGGTACTGGAGTTTTGCTCTGAGATCTCCACTGCCATGTGATTCAATACACCAAATTCCATTAAGCTTAAGGAAAGCTGATCTCCAAAACCTTTAAATGTCAGGGGTGAGGGCTGAGTGCCACTCTGGGGACCCTAATTCCTCGGCCCTTGCTGTTGTGAGAAATGTTCAGTCACTGATCTGGCAACTTGGTGTGCCTAGTGCTAAATCACTATTCAGTGCAACAATCTAGGCACAAAAAAATCTTATTTAAGTCATATTGGTTCATTAACCTTTTTAATGTATTTAAAGTTTCAGCAATATAAAGGCAAGTGTCTTTTCTGGCTTAGTTTTCCCGGGATGTTAGAGAAGAATAGCCGGTTTACATATTGAAATAAACTTCTTTTCAATCAGTTGCTTAGGCAGGAGAATTTCTCACTTCCCAATTAAGAAATTTATCTAAAAGAAATACTTTCCCCCCACTTTTCTTTCCTTTACAGCATTAAATACTTACTCAGCTTGAAAGCTGCATCAGTCTGCCTGTGTGGGATTAATGCCTCAAACATATTTGCTGCAGAGATGACCTGCAGACATGAGCATCATGTTAAAAAATAGCTTTTATAATTCCTTGTGCATGATAACTGAAAGCTAAAATCAGTCTCTGTTTTCCCCCTCCCTGATGGCCCATCCATCCTCTCTCCCAGTCCTGCTGTCTCCTTGGGCTTGGATGGTTGCCTGCATTGCTTTCGGGCTGCCATGGGTCTGGCTTTGCTGTGTCCTCATCTCTGCATACACTGTGGGAGCATTGGCAGATGTGGTTCCTTCCACATGATGGGCTGTTCATGAGCACACACAACCTGGTGTCTGCACACACAACCTGGTGTCCTCCACAACGATGGTTCCCTCCACAGCAATGGGCTGTTCATGAGCACACACAACCTGGTGTCCTGAAACCTGAACTAAGGCTGGTCCCACTGAACAGCAGAGAAGACTTTGGGCTTAGTTCAGCTTTTTTTGGTAAATCTAGGGAAGGGAGGAGACTTCTTATTTTTCGCTTTAAGCTGTCGGTGTAAATAAGTCTAGACATGTTCCAGGATTACCATTGCAGCTCCTGAGCCCTGAAAGGAATCAATCATACAACGCCTTTGAGGCTTCCCATCACTCACATTTTCACCTGTACAAGCAAATCCAGTGTGTATGGCATTGAGCAGCATGATAGTCTGTTTGCTCAGTCTCTGTCCTAACCTTGCTCCTCCTTGAGGTTGGAAGAAAACTGCTGCGCTTCTGCATTGGCCCCCTCTGGGATGTATTAGTTTCTGCTGCTTGTAAGGAACCTTTCTCCCCCTCTCTTGCTAATCCAAATCTGTAATAGTATCTTAGGAGGGCTGGAATGATTGACTGAAGGTTTTCTTGCTATAAGTTATACACATATCAGTAATTACTTACATGACCTTTATTTATTTTATTTTATCTTTTTTTTGTATAGGACTTAATATCTAATGAATGGGGCTAAAACCTGGAAAGCTGGAGTTCAGGGTGGGGTCACAAGGTCTGTTACCTCTGGGGGTAATGATGTTCACCTGGGGAGAGATCCTGCATCTGCTGATTTATGTTGAGTGTTTCCAGCTACTTCTCTTTTGGAGGTGGGAGGAAACTCTGCTGATTTGCCACGCTGGCCCAGCTCCCCTGAAGGTCAGAGTAACCTTAGCACTGTGGTGAAGAAAGCTGAGGCCTCTCACTTTCTTTTCCTTTGTGCTACAGAGAAGGGGTTGGTGACTTTGTATTTGTATGTTGTTTGCATGGGAGAAGTATTTTCAACTGTTTTTTCACATAATATCTGAATTTTGGAAGTCAATACAACCAAGGATTTGTCTATTTAAAGACCAAATATATGCCACCCATGACTCTCTCTCTGTGATAATTTTTGAGCTGTGAATTCCCCACAGTGCCTTAAGTAAAATCTCATCCATGAGTATGTATTTTTTTGTATAGATTTAGTCTGGAGTTTGAAAAATCACAGTTTTATAATTCAACAGCTGTTATATGTTTGCTGGGAACATTAACATCTCTGAAACTTGATTATGCAAATATTTGTAGAGGGCAAACGAAAGCTCATAAAAACCAAATCCATAAAATAAGTAAGGAAAGATTAGTGGTTTTCTGGTTTGTGTTTGGTTGGCTTGTTTGTTTGTTTGTTTGTTTTTAAATAGTGTTTGCTCCTCTCTAAACATTTCCCAAACTTTCTAGTTGCTTCTTCCCCTTCAGTTATTTCAAAGTCTCTGGTGACACTAGTTGCATCCCAAGTGAGGTCACATGAGGTCACTGGAGAAACCCATCAAGCATCTGATGCATTTAGAATCACAGAGTCATAGAATGGTTTGGGTTGGAAGGGACCTTAAGATCATCTAGTTCCGCCCCTCTGCCATGGGCAGAGACACCTCACACTAAACCATGTCACCCAAGGCTCTGTCCACCCTGGCATTGAACACTGCTAAGGATGGAGCATTCACCACCTCTTTGGGCAACCTGTTCCAGTGCCCCACCTCCTTCACAGTAAAGAACTTCTTCCTTATATATAAGTTGAACTTCCCCTGTTGAAGTTTGAACCCATTACCCCTTGTCCTATCACTGCAGTCCTGATAAAGAGCATCCTCTCCAGCATCCTCGTAGGCCCCCTTCAAATATTAATAAGCTGCTATGGGCCTCCATGGAGCTTTCTCTTCTCCAGGATGAACAGCCCCAGCTTTCTCAGCCTGTCTTCATATGGGAGGTGCTGCAGCCTTGTGACCCTCCTCTTGACCTGCTTCAACAGTTTCTACCTGCCCTTGTGTTCCTTGCACAGCGCTGTAATTTTTCTACTGGATTAGAGCTGCATAAAATAAGTGTATTTATAGTCTCAGGCAGTGTTCAGAAGGAGTGTCATGCATAAAATTGCTCGCTGAAGTAACTCTCATGATGCTGCATGAGAGCTGGGCCAATAGAGAATTTGGGTCACCATACCTAAGAAGATTTCTGTAATTAAAACAGCTTTTATAGAGCATATTTGCATTTTTACATCAAATAGTTGAAAAAGCTTTTAAGTTTCAACAAATCTATCCTCTTTCCTCCTGAAACATGTTTTTATAGCTCCAGATTGGAATCATTTAGCACCAAATTTTGATGAAGAAAAAAAAAAAAATCATCATTGCATGATCTTCAAAGACTTATTTCTCAGCTTGAGAAAGTTTTACAGATGGGTTTTTTTTCAGCATGTGTCACCCTCTGAGTACATTCTGTACAAAGCCCTACAAAATAAAACTGACATGGGTTACATGCCATAGAAATAGAATGAGGTTGAAAGAAACAAAACCTACATTTGAGACTCCAAGATTTTTATATTGAACTTTTAAACTATGATCAAAAAAGTACGGTATACTCTAATTTGATGTGTGCTGCACACACTGCAGAAAAAATGCATTCCGAAATCTTGGAAAGGTACCTGCAACTGATGCAGTGGTTTTAGACAGAATTTTGTTTTTTTATGGTATAGTATTTTTAAAAGCACTAACAATTCTTAGGCTGCCTTAAGATGCTCAGATAGGCTGAGAAAGTTTGGGCTGTTCAGAATGGAGAAGAGAAGGCTGCGTGCAGACCTCATAACAGCCTTCCAGTATCTGAAGGGGGCCTTTAGGGATACTGGTGAGGGACTCTTCATTAGAGACTGTAGTGATAGGACAAGGGGTAACAGGTTCAAACTTAAACAGGGGAAATTTAGACTGGATATGAGGAAGAAATTCTTTACTGTAAGGGTGGTGAGGCACTGGAATGGGCTGCCCAGGGAAGTTGTGAATGCTCCATCACTGGCAATGTCTAAGGCCAGGCTGGACAGAGCCTTGGTTGGCATGGTTTAGTGTGAGGTGTTCCTGTCCATGGCAAGGGAGTTGGAACTGGATGATCTTAAGGTCCTTTTCAACCCTAAATCTTCTATGATTCTATGTATGATTACTATTTCAAGAGCAATGCAGTGCTTATTATTCTTCTATATTGTTACTGTGGAGAAAAGGGTACGCATCTGAAACCTCTGAGATCAGTCTTTAATAGTTTATAGATATACAGTGAAGGAATGAAATGGCTAACATTACCGTTTACCACAAATTTTGGCTTCAATTTAATAAAATTTGGCTTCTATTGATGACCTGTGTGATCATGCACACTTACACAATTAGCATTTATATTTTAACTTTTTAAATTAAAATGTTGGATACCTACAGGTATAGAATATATTAAGTAGTATGTGATAATGTGAGAGTTCTCCAGAATAGTACTGTGAATGTTTGGCAAAGTCTCATAATGTCAAAGTTTAAATTATTGAATAGTTACAATTCTACTACAGAAAGTGCAATGTAGATTAATAGACATAAAAGGAAGCATGTTCCAGATGAAGTAGCTGAGTAAATATATCATCTAAATGGTTGATGAAGTAGCTATATTACTGTAAACAAACAATAAAATATCTTAGAGGAAATATCTTGGAGAAGTAACATATTGGAAGAGTGAAAAGATAAATGCAGATTGCAAATGTAAAAAGGGATAAGGCTGGATGGCAATTTTTCAATGTACTATGTAGGTTCTCTTGGTTATCTGTCTAATAAAGTTGGCATTCTTGAACAGTAATGACTACTCCCTCTGACATAGAGTAATGCATAACAGATGATGGTCGATATAAGATGGATACAATATATTTCTGCCATTAAAAACTGATAATGGAAATATTTTTGGTCATTGTAATATGAAAATGTTCAGTAAAAGGAAAATGCTGAGATTGCATACATCAGTAATCAATTATGAGCCGTCATAATGCATAATGGAGTAAGAAATCAGAGTCCCCAGATATTTGTTTTATTAGTGAGCCCAGTTCTGCAGAGTACCAATTCACTGTATACAATGATGATACCAATACAATACTGATGGCAATTCAAAATACACAATGCAATCTTTTATTTATTTATTTAATCATTATCTTTGATAGTTTCATTTTCCAAGAATATATCCAGGCTGGAAGTAATCACCCTCTACCTCTAAGGCTGAAGATGATATATATATGTTTTTATGCCAAAACTGCTTGTGGAAGCATCAAAGTTCTTGTCTCCCAAACAGTTGCTAACAGCTGTCAGCAGCAGTCAGCTGCGAGTTTTAAGTTGTGGTTAAGGTAGAGTTATATAGTCTTACTTCACAGAGTACACCTGGAGTACTGTGTCCAGCTCTGCAGCTCTCAGCAGAGGAAAGATGTGGGCCTGTTGAAGCAAGTCCAGGGAAGGCCATGAAGATGATCAGAGGGCTGGGGCACTTCTCCTATGAAGACAGGCTGAGAGAGTTGGGCTTGTTCAGCCTGGAGAAGAGAAGGATCTGAGGAGGCCTTAGAGCAACTTTGAGTACCTAAGAAAGCCTGCAAGAAATCTGGAGAGGAACTTTTTACAAGGGCAGGTAGGGATAGGACAAGGGGAATAGCTTAAAAATGAAAGAGGGTAGACTTACATTTGATACTAGGAAGAAATTCTTTACTGTGAGGGTGGTGAGACACTGGCAAAGGTTGCCCAGAGAGCCTGTGGCTGCCCCATCCCTGGAAGTTTTCAAGGTCATGTTGTATGGGGCTTTCATCAATCTGCTCTAGTGGAAGGTGTACACACTTATGCCAACTAGATGACCTTTAAGTTCCCTTCCAACCCAAACCGTTCCGTGATTATATGAAAAAAAGTGAAAATTAAAAGTACTAGCAATGGTAGTAGAGTCGTCCCCTCTCAGCTGATGAGAGGCAGCCTGAAAGAAATGGAAGAATTTGTCTCTTGTGGATCATGCCTTATTTTGTGCTAACTTTTTCTGGTTTTATCGTATTTTTCATCTTGCTTCCACAGGAGAACTGTCATTTAGATCAAAGGTAGTGGAAATAGGCTGAGCTGATGAAGCTTTCAGAAGAAAGAGGAGGAAAAGAGATAAAATACTCTTAACTGTTTTCAGTAAGGGGTTTTTCTTAAAATACTAGATTTCTGATTCTCAGTATTTTCTCAAAATGACACTTCTAAAAAGATGATAAAAAGTTTCTAAGAAAACAAGCATAGTATTAATATTGAAATTATACTGATGACTTCTAATTTCAATATTATATTACATTATTAATTATGATATACAGAGAACATAAATCTACAAAAACTAGATAATAGGCTGTTTTCATCTTTTTAATATCTAATCCCACAATCATAATTTAATCAAAGTTCTTCTTTTCAATTTTTTTTTTTTGCATGTGTTTTCCTGAATCAGGCCTGTGATATTTAAAATTTCCCATTGGTGACAATTCACATTTGAAAAAATACACAACATAATCGTTGCATTCTTGCCACACGCCAACATGATGAACAATTAAGCTCTATCAGTTCCCTTTTATGATGGGCCTTGAGGCTAAGGAAACTTAAATGTCTTGTGCAAGGCTGCTGAAGAACTAGTATTAAAGATGATGAGACCTTGAGGATTCCTATCTCTTTTCTATACCTAGCTGAAATACAACAATATTTAACAGAAAAAGTACTGACACTACAATCAGTAAAAACCCTAAAAAAAAAAAAAAAAAAAAAGAGAGAGAGAATTGGAAACTCAGCAAAATGAAGGAGCCCCTCATTTCAACCCATTCTTCCCACCAAATGAGAATTTTCTGATCAGCAGGGACTCATCAGATGTTTCATCAGGGTGGACAGCAATTTAATCCTTAGCATAATTGCTCATTCATCCTAGTTGCCCGTTGTACGTATTACCCAATAAATACTTTGTCCTCTTACACTGTACATATCTGACTTACAGCCTCCTTGCTCACAATAAAAGTTGCCTGAACAATGCGACCCAGAGAGAGAGAGCATTGCAAAATCTTCATATTATCGGTCTCCAAAACCCCGGTCCTGTTCCTTTGTAAGACAAAGCGTCTAAAGTTCCATCGATTTTTTAAGAAGGCAGAGTCACTTAATAGGTGAGTTCTGAATTCTCACATTAAAATACAATTATGTTATTTAAGTAATGCAGCTGCCTCTAAGACAAATTGTGCCTAAACATGGAAGGACCAGTGATGGGCAAAGTATTTAAAAGCACTCCAAAGTCTGAACTTGAATGGCTTCTAAATCTTCAGCTGGAATTTATTATTTGCTGTCAAATTTTCTGGTATCATGAGCTATAGATCAGCTGTAGGCTCTCAGGCAAGGTATAGAATAATGCTGCTAATGTATTTCTCCCTGTTGCTGTTTCCCACAGTATCACCAGATACATCCATTTGCCTGGTGGTGCAGTACCCATGAGGGAAGAGTTGCTCCTGGCTCAGTTTCCTCCTCTTTGCATTCCTTAGCAAGAGCAGAGAGCTCTGCTTGGGCAGTGATGGAAGTGCACTATTTGTCTATGGGAGAAGCTGGAAGAAATGTCCCTTGGGATCACATACTTTTCATTTCCTGCTGTGTCAAGAACTGCTTATAAACATTCCACTTTCAAATTACCACTTCCTTCTCATTTCTCACTTTAATTTATTTTTGGCCTTCATCAATAATGGTTTTGGCAATCCAGCTTATTTTACTTTATTAACCAGGTACTTTTTATGGCTTGCATTTTTTTTTTAAAAAAACAATATCCCATTGAATAATGTTTAACATTTATGCTTAGTTTTCTTAAAGATGAACCAAAAAAAGGTACTGTTTGTTTGTCTTTCAGCCAAGATTTATATTATTTGTATTCACCTTTCCTGAGGAGACAGAATGACATAAAATTTGGAGGAAGTATATTCTATAAATAAGGAATACTTGTATGAATAATTTTTAAGTATCTTTGTGTTGCCAAAGTAATGGACTGATGTAGTTATCAAGTTCATTGTGCATGTTAATAACAGAGTGAGGATTAAAAAAATTTAGCAAGACATGCAATGTAAATCTTCGCTGTCCAACCACGTTTGATTGATTTGCTTGTCTTTCAGCAAGAAATGCGATAGAGCTAGAAAATCTGTCTTGCTCTGGTTCTGCAGAAGGAGTTTGAGTTATGTTTCTTAATAATATAGCTTTATATTTAGTGGCAACTTACAAAGATTTTGTCCTCCTTTCCCTGAAGGCAAGATATGATCCAAATTGCCTGATCAAATGAAAACTGGTTTAGTTGAGCGTAATCAACATGCATCAAATGATCTTATTAGACAACTTGATAGTACGACTTTCTTGAGGCTCACTCTAGGGCTTATTGGATACATCATTTCTCTGTAGAATACTGAACATGCTGGAGGAATATACACCATGCATAATGCATGCTGTAGTAGCTTGCTGTTGAAATGTGGATGGAATCAAATAGTAAAACTAGAATAATTGTTGAAATCCGCTGCAGATGCTGAATGTAATTGATAAACAGCAAGTAATAACCAGGGTAATAACAGTTTTGTTATGCATATGCTCAGAAGTTCATGTTTCAAAGGGAAATCCAAGTTATGTCTGGATTTTTCTCGGGTTTCAGTAGCAAGGCTGCAGGTGCTTTGTTTTGCCTTTTTGCTGCACAGCAGCTCACAGAGCCATACTGGGAAGGAGGACATGCTTCAGGGCAACTTTTTTTGCCCTCTGGTGTACTCAGTTAAGCAGGGCTGGGTAGGAACACACAGAATGTTACACCGGCTCAGCTGACATATGGGGGCTGTCAGCTGCTGAAACAGGGCGGCATCCAACTATGGGTTTGTACTCTTTGTTACTTGGTTTCAAAACGTGTGGTTGCAGTGTCAGTTTCTATACTGAGGGCAAGCTTAGATGGTCTCTACTATGGCAGAAAGGCTAGAATGTTTGAATACATTAAATTCACACAAAATAATGGGTGACTTCATGATTTAGTGCGATTATAGGCAACTCCTCCTGATCTTCTCCTTATTCGGAGTAGATAGCTCTTGGGCAATTAAGACTACTAGCCTGCCAATGATTATGTCAATTCTAATGTCAGCTTCTAAGTTCTATTTAATTACTGTGAGATTCACTTTAGGTTTCTGATCTAATGACGTTTTAGTAATCAGTGACATTACAGACATATGGTACTGCAGCAGTCACTTTGATGAAGGTTTTATTGCTTAAAAGAAGATCAGGCACTTTTGCTATAATTAAGAATGACTATGAAAAGGGAGGACCAGCACAGACAAGGGAAGAGAGAAGATCTTGCTTCTCTAGATTTTTGGGGGCATCCAGGTCTGTCAGCCAGTGAGACAGGCAGCTAGGGAGGTGTCTAAGGAGAAGGGTAATTCCCATGAGCGATCAAGACCTTCAGCTGCTTAAAGAGCAGCTGATGAGATTTACCTATCCTCTGAAGGTCTAGGGCTGGAAGGGACCCAAGATAGGTCTTTTGAGAGAGTTGGAAAAGGCATTTATACCTGCAGCTAAAAGTGCAATGCTAGCAGCAGTGTTTGAGTGAACAGGGAATGACAAAGCCAGACCTACACCATGGACTCTTGGACCCTGAGGATTTTTCTTACACAACTGGAAAAGGCTGCCTGGGATACTGATGGGGCAGAGTTGAAGGTGTAGCCACAAGTTCTGGGAAGGACCCACTGGTTTTACACATCATATCATGTGCTGCTAAACTAGGATTTTTCAGAAGCCTTTCTAAAGCAGGTGTTTATCTCAAATCCCTCCATATCTGTAAGAATTAAGAAGTTGCTAGATTTAAAAACAAAATCACAGAATTGTTAGGGGTGGAAGGGACCTCTGGAAATCATCGTTTGTTCCAGAGAAATTCCTTAGGGAGTAAAAGGAAGGTGTTTTTCTCATTTTTGTATTAATATTTAAGCATTTATAAATAGAAGCTTCTGTGTGGTACTTTGAAGCCAGACTGTTTCTTAGATATGTGCTAGTGTCCAAATCTGTCACTATATACTAAATCCTTTAATTAAGTTTGCCAACTCATAAGTAAAATAAAGTTTCTACATCAGATGTTTCTTTGAGATGCAAAAGATGTTTCCTTGATGCTTTGGGTTGTTAAAATTTTCTGCAATGCTAATTCTAGACAGTCTTACAGAAGCCTAAATTAGCCTGAAAAACAGAGGTCATATCAAAGCTGGTAGAGAGCTGTGGCTTATGTTTTTAGCTTTTGTTGTTTCTGAATAAAATATCTTCAGAAGTGAAAACTCCTTCAGCTCAAGAGGTCATATGGCAGAAATTGATAGGAGACTTCTCTCTAATGTGGCAATAGACTTTCTTTCTTTCTCCTTCCTTTTAACATTTTTATCTGGACGTTACAATGTAAAATTCCCTATAAATTGACAATGTAAAAATATACTTAATGGATACAATTCTGTACATTTTCCAGAAGGAGCTGTAGCATTTAATAGCAAGACCATCTCCTCTGTGGATGAAAAGCTTTTCAGATTCATGGTTGTTGGCTGTGGTATGAAAAAGCATAGCTAACGCAATGGAACAGTCAGAGTCAGCATGTGGCCTCCTTCTCCTGACAGGGCATATGCCCCCAAAATATAAAAAAATTAAAAAATTATGCAAGCTTTTACACTGCATGTGAGCAAGTATTATTGCACTGCCTTCTACCGTGCACGTTGTTCCAAGGAGCAGCTCTTGAAAGAAAAATTGCTGGTTTGGCTAATCTGAGGCTCATGAAGGTCCAAAGAATAAGAAGTATTTCTCAGCTTATCTGCATTTAAAGATATTTAGGAGAGAGCGAGGGCGGTTGAGGGGGGAGGAGTTTAAGATAGATTTTAATGAAAAATATTGTTAGGGTATTTATATATTTTGCATTTAATCTTACCTTTAGAACTGCAAATTTTCTTTCTCTCCACAGCACAAATGGATCTTTAAGTAGAAATACTCGTGCTTTGTATAACCATACACCCTCATAATTTGCAAGCTCTGCATTGAACTGAGGTCAAATTTCACCTACTAATAATCCTATTGAGGTTGTACAGTAAAGCTCATGATCAGTAACAGCTAGTTTTGGTAATCAAGTGGAAACTTTAGAAAATTTTATTATTTCAGGATAATTTCAGGTCACATTTAAGAATAATTTAACCAATTCTTGGGAAAAAAGCTCCAACAGATGAAGAATTGTTTGGTGAAGAATTTTTTAGTATAGAGTCTTATAGGAATTAAATGCAACAGAGTTTGTGTTGACTCTGGAACACTCTACATGACTCCACTGATATTGCCTTTTAGTCTAGTCTTTAAATTGATAGAAGCACAGGGAAGACTGATGAGCATTTACTTCATAAGTGATTCCCCATGTGCTTCTCACTGCTATGTTCCAGAACAATGTGATTCCAAAACCTTAAACTTATCTGTTGACCTGGAAGAAGGAGAAAGTATGATGAAAATATAGGTATGTGGAGAAAATCACATGGGAGAAAACCAGCATTTGTTTTGAGCATAGATTGTTCCAGTAAGACTTTAAAGCAAGGGTAGTCTGTAAACTTTACATTTTTGATGGCTTAGAGATTAAAATGCTGTAAAAAATTAAACTTTTTCTCTGTAAGGAATAAGAAATCTCAAAGCTGTTTTTGTAAGTTAAACTTAACAGCCTGCCCCCCAATTTAAAGCAGTGGGGGATATTGAGACATTTTAAGAGCAAACAAATAAATAGTCATTCTCTTTTCATCCCTCTAAATTATTACGGTTTGTAGGATTAAGCAGGTGAGTAGCAGAAGGCTTGCAGGCCTTTCCAGAAGAGAAGGGCTGCAGGCAAAAACCCCTCCGGAGCTTTGAAAATGCCAAGTGCTTTTTTAAAAAAGACAGTCTTATTAAACTTTCTTTTACTGGAAATGGTGATAAAACACCTAACATGCAGTGTGAGAAGCAGCTAGTTTTGACATTAAAGATGCAAAATGAATTCAAAATACCATAAAATTGTAGCGCTTTACAAAGTGTTAGAATACTGATGTTTCCTTCCTCTGTCTGGGACTGTCAAAAGTTTCTGAATCTGACTTCTAAAACTCTTGTGATTGCCTCACAGTGTTCTCAAATACAGTCATCTCATGGGGGCCTCTCTGAGGATTTTTCTTGGAGAGAAAAATGTTTTCTTTATATTCATTTGCATGGAAGCCCTGAAGATATTTTTTGCTAGTTTCTTGTCGGAAACGGGAGACTCAAAAAGCTAGAAACAACACTTAGAATTCCTCTTCTAAAAATGACCTAATTTCTCACCTCCACTGAGGAATTAACATCAGTATTGGATAAACTTGGTTTAATTTTTCCCTTCATCTGGCTACTCAAGATGGCACAAGTATGTTTATGACATGAGCAGTTGCTGGTATGCCTGCTCCAGCTTCATCTTAAGCCAGCCAACCACATCACACTGCGACCCCATGCTGCCATGTGTTGTCTCAGTCAGTTTGGTGTAAGTTGAAGATTCTTGGTTTAATTTTTGATGTACAGTAAATTAATTAGTTAATTTGGGAAGTAAAGAAAGTCTAAGAGAAATTGAAAAAAATGAGCATGTGCATTGGTCTGGATTTCGCTCTTCTGTGGTAAGAAATTAATGTAGGTTAGTTTTGGAAAAGGAGGAAACCTCTCTGCTGCCAAGTACCGTATCAGTATATGCAGTGAAATTCAGATGGTGCAATATTCTATCACTAGTAGCAAAAATTATCAACAGCAACAGAGTTTGTGTAGAAGCACCTTATATAGCTATGGCTGTAATGGGAATGGATTTGAGCAGTCCTATGTTAACTGTGATAGCTGTCCGGGGAGGCAAAATTGAAGGCACATTTCTTAAGCTGATTAAGAATGACATATGCATAATCTTTAATAAGATATTAATTAGAAAGTTGCCTGCATTTACAGCCTCAACAGATACTGCAAAACTGTGCTCAGTAGTATCTGCTTCTGTATCAGTAGCATAGACAGGCTGAGCCAGTGGCACAGGGAAACTGTGAGCACACAAATTCCCACAGCATTTGAATATATGTAAATAATGCATTATCTTTCCACAAGAAGTTTGTAGTGGAATTAGTGTCTAGGTCACCAAACTGCATTTTTTTGTCCCAGGATGATCTGCTTATGGAGAAGAGAGGTAGCTTTCACCATTGTCATCCTCATGCTGCTCTGTGGAAGGCTGTCATTAGTCATTAGGTTTCATGTCTTTAATAACTGAGACACTTTAATTCAGTCTGATACAAAATGAACTTAAGGCTCTGGATTCTTATTTGTGTTTTTTTTTTTTTTTTTTTTTTTTTTTTTTAAATAAGGTTTCATAACAGAGCCTCAAATTTAGTTCACTTTGAAAATTCTAGAAGTTGCCAACTGTCAGTGAGGCTGGGACCAGTTTTCACCATGACAATTTATGACTTCCTGGGGAACCACATGAAAATTTGAGGTTTTGGAGGAGTTCCTTGTATTTTTTCAGGCTACTATTATTTTTTAGTCCAAATCAGTAACTGCTTCTGTCCACAAGAGCCTTCCAAAATAGACAGTTGAATTTAAATCCTAAACAGCAAGGAAAAAATACATACATACAGGAAAGTGATTTATGATGATTATATTGAAGAGCAATGGTGAGGCCAAAAATACTAGTGAGCTACAATATATTAGGTTTTTTATCTTCTCTGCCTCCTCCAGTCCAAAGCCTTCACTGAGCCTGGCTGTGTCTTGATGCATATGAGTTTAAGGAACGCTGATGTTTATTATATATCAATACGTATACATTATAACAGCTTTATACTGATAGCTGTCTTAATTTAAATATGACTTGCTGGTTAGTGTGCCTTATTGCAGAAACACATGTACATGCCATTCAAGTTAGATACAGCTCTCCACAGTAACATGCACATGAAGAAAAAAAGGTGTTCCCTGTTCCTGCAGAGCTGGCCATCAGAGAAGGGGGATGGGACTGAGCTGCCTGGCCATGGGTATTCAGTGTCAGTTAAGACAGCCCTGGGTAGCTGAATTAGCTCTTTGGTTGGCACATATGGTATGGTGTCTACAGGAGACCCAAGTCCTTCAGGGCATCAGCTGGAGGCCAGCTGTGAAACCCTGAAGCATATAAAATGACCCTACAGACATATGTTTAAGCACCAGGTTTACTTCAGGTATGTCCTATGTATACACTCAGAGGGAGGTGTTTGCAAGAAAACTGACATCTTCTAAGTACAGAAATAGCTTATATATTGTCTATTAGTAGGTTGTTACTCCAGGGTAAAATTTTAAAGAACAATTTGTCCTCACAACAGAGCTGTGTAAATGTTTATAGGGAGCTGTCTGCTGAGGGAGCCAGTACTAATTTATGTGCAGAGTTGTAATGCATAAATGCAAAAACATTTTCCTAAATGCGGTTTAAAGGCACTATCATGTAGGCCAACTAATGCAAAATAACAATCTGATTATCTTCCTTTTGTCTTGTGGCATTCAGTATTGATCTAACACAAAAGTAGGAGCCAGATAAAGAACAGCACTGAGTTAAGTGACTAGTATAACTCATCCTCTTAGTTAAGCATTTCAAGAAAGAAGAAAGTGCTTATCTGGAGTCAAAGCTGGAATTGTCTGTAAATTGCATGAAGAAATGCCCTTGGTGCAACCTTTAGAAGAATGTACTTAATTTTACTTAAAATATGAATGCTTTGCCTTGAAATGCAAAGAACATATCATAGCACAAAAGTAATGTTACAACAACATAATATTCTTTATGTTGCGGTAGTCAGCAATGATAGATATTATGCTCTGCACCCCTATTGCACCTGCCAGGCAGAATGGAGAAACAGCGATGGAGGGTTTGCTGAAAAACGTCAAGAAATCTGCTTTTCTTTTTTTTTTTTTTTTTTTTTTTCCCCAAAGAAATTTGTCAAGTGATTTGCTGAAAAACATCAAGAAATGGATATATAAATTAATGAGGGTATGTCTGTCTGTGTCCTTCAAGGGTCTTGCTTCAGGAGGAAAATCTGGTCTTTCACAGGTACTTGAGAAGAATGAGAAATCACAACTATGCTTGGAGTGAGAGAGTACCTTCAGCCAGCTGACGCAATATATTAGGAAAAAAGATTTTCCTTGAACTTTTGTCATCCCTTTGGGGTTTGCTTCAGTTGTCACCCAGGGACTGGATGACCAGCCAGACCAGTACTTTTTCTCAGCAAACAGGTTTTGAAGAGGAAACATCTATAACTTCATTTCACAGAGGCTGAAGTCCTATTTTGTGGATGATGTGCCATGTTGGGTGTGCCATGTTGGGTGTGCTTCATGAAATAAGGACCATTCCCTGTGGTGTGGAGCATCAGGGCTACATCTCTGCCAACCCCTGGGTTGCTCCTCAAACTGGTCTGTCTTTTGGGCTTTTGGTTTGCCTCAATTAAGCCATTTTTGTACCTCTGAGGGCTCTCAGTAGCCAAAGTCGAAGCCTGAAGTAACACATAAGCACATAACACATATGGGGAATAATTGTTTATCACTGGTAACTACTGTTTCATGATAACTACCCAAGATTATCAATATACAAGATTTCTAACCTCTGCATTCATGCATTAGTAGAGAATAGTACAGCATTTTCTGAAACTAGAACCTAACAGAACTGGCTGGCACTGTGTCTTTTTGTTCCTATCAGTGGCAACAGCAGAGAAAACAGGAGAGCAGCGTCTGTGAGCCTTTTGAGCATATATGAAGTGGGAGAAGAGGCACCAAACCTCAGGTGTAGATAAGGTATTTCTACAAGGATCATCTGACAGACCAGCACTGCAATATACTGTAAAGCATTCCTGCCTATAAGTTAGCTACTCTTCTCAGCTGCTTCTGCTGAAAGCAGAAATTGCAGGTTACCATTTGCAAATGCTTAACATGTTTTTCTGTAGAAATCGACATTTTCATTGCTTTCATCCTGCAATGAAGAAACAATATGGTACAATATAGTTTTAGTTTTTGAATCTTTTATGTGTTCTGATATTATGCCAGAATCTGCTGGGAAAGGAAATATAAATCTCTATGCTCTAATATATAGTCAAATAGGATTTTGGAATACATAAGTTGTAAATCTAGGTGGAATTGGAAGTTCATTAGCTCAGTTAAAGGTTGTTTTCAAGAAACATTAAATACACTCTAACCACTAATCTTATCACTGATTTGTACTTGCTATATCTATCAGTGAAATTTAGGAAGGTTGAATGAATGTGTCTTGGGTTGACAAAAGCAGCACTGCACCGAAGAAGAGAAGGTGCAGTTTATAAATAACTGCTGCTTACAAGGCAGAGGAGAAGATAACCTTAGTGTAGTAAACTCAAATCACTTGAAAACTTTTGAGGAAAGATGTCTGGTTTCTATAGCAGGTTGACCAGTTTCCCTGTGTTACAAGGCATTTTCCATGCAGCCATTTCTGTTTCTTGCTGGGACAGATCGGCACTACCAGTGCTGGGAGGCTGATTTGCTGCCTCTCTGATCTGTGGCAACTATTTGCATTTTCTGAGAAGAGATGAGTAAAACTATGCAACCTAAGTTTTGCACAACCTTCATTATTTTACCTGCTTTCACCTTTTCAAAACCAAATATTCACATTATTAAGATTTTTTCTTAGGTAGTGTTGCATATTTTATGCTGGGAGGCTCATCCAGTCCCATCTCCTATATATAGAAGGCTTTGAAATGTCTTTAATTACTTTTGTGTTTATCTAGTCGGTTAGGTCAGGCTGAAGTACAAATGTTCTTGGGAGTGTAAATACTTGGTTTGCTCTGCACCCAGAGTGATGCAGGAACCCCCATGTGTCTGTCCCTCTGACATTCTATCGGTCAACTGAATTTTTTGTCTGTTTTAGCCCACATGCTTCACCTGTCCGACTTCCATCCACTCCCGTTGTTTTTGGTGGGAATGAGTGCAATGTGGTGAAAAACAAAGGCAAAGGAGTATATTGGAGCAGGCTGTTTGTTAACTGAGAGATAAAAATAGTACCTGGACTTTATGTCTTCAAAAATTTAACTGTTCAACATCCCTGGACCAAGAAATTTAGTTTTATCTCCATTATGCAGTAATTAGTGCCTTCCAAGACATGTTAATATACCACGGAAGCTTTAATTTTGATGCCACCAGCTAGGCTTCTCTCCTAAGGGCAGAGACCCTAGACTGCAAAGAAAAAGAGAGGGAGAAAGAAAGAGAGGTTTAAACCACTTTTTTTTTTTAGGATTGCTATCCTGTTAAACTTTAAGGGATTATAAACCACATCCATAGTTACTGAAATCTTTAGTCACGAGTATTTTTTACAGAAATGTCAGAAAAACATCACATAATGTGCTAACTGTGTCTTTCTCTTACTGCATGATCCTAAGTGTACATGCAAGTGTTAAAATATGAGTATTTTAAAAGAGAAATTGGCAGTAGAACATCTAGCATTTTCAGAAGAAAAACGTGTACTTCTTTTGATGTGGCTCATGTGTTAGCAAGGAAGCATAATCAGAAAGTATCATCTACAATCAATATAATATATACTGTTCTATAAATAGTTTTCATCAGATATGACTAATTTAACACACTTTGTTGGCATTACCTGTTGCTGGTGTGGGTTATGCTTACAGCTGTAATTTCAGGTCCTTAATGGTTATTCTGTTGCCCTCTGTTTTGGCATTACTGAATCTTGCCTTGTTTAAAAAATTCCCCAACATTTTTTATTCCCATATTCATACTGTTCCTGTTTCTGACAGTTTGTTAAAACCTCATACATATCATCCTACATGTTAAACCATAAAGCATGTGTGGTTTTGATGAAAATCTTGCTAGTAATTTTGTCCAGTACTTAGAGCATAGATCCTTTGTCTAGTGGGAATGTGACCACAGTAGGGATATAAAAGCCTACTATCTTTGTGTTAGAAGAGCATTCAAAAGTCATTCAGGCAAAAGACTTAGCAGAAAGTACAGCCCATTATACAGGTGAGCACCATAAAAGCACTCTCTATATGTAAGCTGAGACACTAAAGGAACACTCAAGAAAAATTTGAATTATTTATTTCCACATGTAATCCTCTAAAAGCACTCTAAAGATCACTCCAAAGACTCCTGTCAGAACATAGTAATCTCAGAAACAGGAGAAGATGAAAGACATACTACTTGGGAGAGGCTTTGGAGAATGGAAGTACAGATAGCAATAACTTAAGTGGGCCAGCGCTGTCTTTTTCTAGTTCTTTAGACACTGTGATAGAACTGAAACATTCATTTTAGTTTTGCAAACACCTTTGTCTTCAAAATCCCCAGGCCTTAATGATCAGCACATGACACTGCTCAGCTTTGATCCACACAGAGAACTTGTCTGTCCTCAAACTGGGGCTCTGCTGTGCAGTTAGCCCCAAACCTGTCTTCCTGATTGGATAAGCTAAGGGCAAGTGGGTCTCCATGCCTCGAATATGAAAGTACATGCCCAGTTTCTTCCAAGAGAGGATGGACAGCATCACAGACCCTAAAGAGATGGAAGTTAGAATCATAGAATCATAGAATAGTTAGGGTTGTAAAGAACCTTAAGATCATCTAGTTCTAACCCCCTGCCATGGGCAGGGACACTTCCTAGCACAGAGCTGTGGTGCAGGCAGACCCTCATTCCCTCATGCCATTTTCAGTTTGGCCTCCTTGCAGAGTAACTTCAAAATTCTCTGAAAACTGTGAACACAAACCTGCAGTTTTACTCCCCTCTGGTGCTATGCGATGTTCCCTCTGGATCTGGCAATCAGGCTTGAAAGGAAATGAAGTGCTATATTAAAGGAGATCCTGAAGGGTCATTCTTGCAGTTTGTTGTGTTGGTGGTCAAGATTTGTGGCAGCATTTAATGGCTTAAGTACAGAGTACCTCACCTTGCTTTGGTGCTGCTAATGTCTGAGGGTGTGCTCAGGTCTCTGTCACTGAGCTGTCTTCACAGCTTCTTCGTTCCTTCTCATCTGCTTTGTACTAGCATTTACTTTCTTCCTTAAAAAGATAAAAGGAGTAGATCAGACAATTTATTCTTATCGTTCTTTTAGATTTTTTCTGTCTCATTTTAAATAAAAAGGAAACTAAGAGGATGAAATTCTGGGAGAGTAAGTTGGGTGTAAATGTTTATTGCTGACAAGTGTGAAATTCTACAATTCCAGTTTACAGTGTTGCATTAACTCTAAGATATGGGTTTGGCTTTTCTTTTTTTTTTTTTTTTTAATTGGCTTTTTGTAGTGCAGAAAGGCTGCTGTCAAAACAATTATTTGTGTGGTGTTTCAAAAATCAAAGTTGTGATTTACACTCTGTTGAAAATCAGTGGGATACTGATTTAAAGTACTGTTGTGCTTTTTAAAATCCCACCAAGGATGTAGGCTTCCCAGGATGTCAAAATACTACTTCAGGTACTTTGAACAGCAACATCATGTTGAGGTGAGTATTTTGCTTGCTTCGTGGGAAAGGAAACACATAGATGGCTTCAGCATAGAATCATAGAATGTTTAGGATTGGAAAGGATCTTAAGTTCATCAAGTTCCAACCGCTGTGCCATGGGCAGGGACACCTCACACTAGAGCATGCTGCTGAAGGCAGTGTACAACCTGGCCTTGAACAGTGCCAGGGATGGAGCTTTTACCACTTCTTTCGGCAACCTGTTCCAGTGCCTCCCTACCCTCACAGTAAAGAACTTCTTCCTTATATCTAACCTAAACTTCCAAATCTGATCTGTGTTTGACAATCCCCACAGCAGATCTGAAGGCATAATAGACTGCTGCTTACACTTACATCTGTCTGGTGTTGCAATGGAGTCTGAGGCTGTTTTGCCTTTTCTCTCAAGCGTAGTTTTATGTTAGGTGATACGACCAAGGTTCTTGGAGAGAATACTGTAAAACTTAGGTAGATTTGCATGACTATTAAAGCCATTCTAGCAATAAAATTGAACGGCTGATAACCAAATTTGACCTGCTTTTAACTGTTTAAATTTTCTGTTAAAATCTAGAACATTTGGTGCTATTGAAAATCAGAGAAAAGATTTGTAACAAGACTTTTTCAGTGGAAAATACTGATTTGTCAAAATGGGAAAGTTCTTTTTCTGGTGTGTTGCCTTGCTCATGAAATGGAAGAAGAAGAACTTCAAAATTCTGAGGATATTTACTTTAAACAATTTTGTGAAATAGTCACAATATTAGTATTCTTATAATTAAATTTCATGATTTGCCAACGACTGGATAAAGGAAATTATAACCACCATTTTCAAGAAGGGGAAAATAGATGACCCAGGGAACAACAGACCAGTCAATCTCACCTCTGTGCCTGGCAAAATCTTGGAGCAGATTCTCTTGGAAGGCATGCTAAGGCACATGAAAAACAACAAGGTGCTTGGTGACAGCCAGCATGGCTTCACTAAGGGGAAATCCTGTGTGACCAATTTGGTGGCTTTCTATGTTATGGCTACAGAACTGATGGACAGGGGTAGAGCAGTTGATGTCATCTACCTGGACTTGTGCAAAATGTTCAACACTGTCCCACATAACATCCTTGTCTCTAAATTTGAGAGACATCAATTTGATAGGTGGACCACTCAGTGGATAAAGAACTGGCTGGTTGGCCACATGCAAAGAGTTGTGCTCAATGGCTCAATGTCCAGCTGGAGATCAGTAACGAGTGGTGTCCCTCAGGGATTCGTGTTGGGGCTGACCTTGTTCAACATCTTTGTTGGTGACATGGATAGTGGGACTGAGTGCGCCCTCAGCAAGTTTGCCGATGAGAGCAAGCTGGGTGGTTTGGTTGATACGCTGGAGTGAAGGAATGCCATCCAGAGGGACCATGACACACTTGTGAGGTGGGCTGATACCAACCTGATGAATCTTAACCATGACAAGTGCAAGGTCCTACTCCTGGGTGGGATCAATCCCAGTCACAGCTACAGGTTGGGCAGAGAAGAAATTCAGAGCAGCCCTGTGGAGAAGGACTTGGGGGTGTTGGTTGATGAGAA
>JAOEHY010049559.1:0-26117 GCA_025447955.1 Psilopsiagon aurifrons
GGGGGGGGGGTGTTTCCATCCAAAGGTTGATATGCAGTAAGATGTCATCACTTTAAGGATGCAAATGGAAATGGAATATTTAATAACGAGCAGGGTAGTAAAAGCGGTTTAATTTTGCACTTGGGAGTGTACCAAAATGCAAATTGATTCTAAAGGTTCTTCCCTCTCTGTTCTGCTGACAGGGGAGAAGATTCTTGCCTTTTTTTTCTACATATCTGAATATTTTCTTCAGTGATCTGCAGCCAGACATTGTCCGACCGAAAGTGTTTCTCACAGTGAGGGCTGCTCGTATTACACTGTGTTAATTTAAGAAGGCAGATAACGTGGCTGCCATTAATTGAGCAGCTGATGGACATCAAGTCTAACTACTGAAGAAACAAGGAAGTTACAGAGCTTTGCAGGCACTGTGAAAAAAGCATCTGACAAAGTAGTTTGGTGCTTGAAATCATCAGAAATACAAGGGTCGTGCCACATAAGGTGCTGCTTGACAAGCAATGGGAATTGGACACCTGGAATTTGGTACTTCATACCACTAGAGAAGCAAATCCTATAGGGGATAATGTGGGTGAAGCTCACGTGTGTATGAAACTGGAATTCTTGTTAAATTGTTAGAGAAAAACTGTTGCTTTTAGAAGCACAGCAGTGACTTATTTCTTGTGGGGTTTTTGGTTTTTGTTCCTCAGCATTTTTTTGTGTCTCATGAATTCACTTTTAATCTGAAAATCCCATTCTTTTGGGAATAGATTTAAAGTAAATATCTCAAGATTGAGAAGAAAAAAAAATTATTTCAATGGCATAAAGTGGGAAAGGTGGCTGTTGTTAGGAGGCAGCTGTATGATGTATGCTGAGTGAGCAGAGCTTGAGAGCCTGAGCAGCATTGCTGCAGTTTGAATGCTACCTGCAGCCTGAGCATCTCAGACTGTATGATGAGCCAGGTAGTGTTGGGTCAGTGCTTGGTCTGAAAACAAAACCTGGAGCTTGGCAAGAGTATTGATTCCTCTGCATTGCCACTGTCAAACACAAGCAGAGGTTCCATCACTGCTGGGAGTAGAGGAGTTGGCTGGACCAGCAGTCAAGCAGTACAGTGGTGTGGTGCTCTGTACAGGGCTGCCTTCTGGGTCAGCCAAACTGAGGAACATGTGTGTACTCTTCCCAAAAATTGTCCTTCTGATATAGCTCTAAAAGGCTGGATGTGGGGGGGAGGGAGCCCATCAGGGATCAAAAGAAATGCAGAGATTTTTCCACAGTTCATCTGAGATCTCATTTGAGATGAGTCAGGCAGCGATGTGCCCAACTCTGCTACTGACTTTTTTTTTCCTCACGTGTGAATACCCCACAGTAGGAAATCAAGCTGCTTCTATTTCCAGTGTGGTTTGATGATACAGTAAATCTATTTGGGGGCTCTCACTGCTGCCGTAAGGCTGCCACAGCCATGTGCTGAACAACACTCTTCTGGCATAAAATCATTACACTGGCTCAATTTCTAAAACCTTGTCATATTAGGTGTTACCTCTCTGCACCTCACTAATTTTATGCTGGATTAGTGACTGTCCACTATAGTATAGCCAGCTCAAAGCCAACATAAACTTTGCATTTGGTATTCTGGCTCCTTCAGCTGAAATGAAGTCATGAGTCCATCTGAATCCTGGTCACATTTATGCTGCTGATGGATCCAGACATTCACAAAGCCTTTCTAGTCAATGTAGTGTGGCTGTGTGCATGGTCTGGAGAGTTAGGAAGGCCCAGGAAGCCAAGGTACGCCCTTCAGAAGATGCTTATGCTGATGGCTTGCGTTGTCCTTTCAATGAACTGAAGGAGGTAGAGCTCAACAGAAGGAAATGCACTAATCATTGAATTGTAAAATATGTATCCAAGGGAGAGTAAATGAATGGAAAAACTGTATAACAGTCTTTATACGCAGAGTATTATTATATCAGTTCCCAGGAACTAAATGGCCTAATTGGTAGCTCAGAGAGCTTATCCTTCTAACAATGTACGTGAGAGATGGCTGAATAAAAATTGGTTTGTGTGCTGAAGGAAATGCTTTGCAAACTTCAGATGTGTTTGTGTTTGGAAACACTCTCACTGATGCTTGTTTCCCCTTCTACCTTTAATGGCATGACATGCTTTTATAGCAAAGCCTGTTTGTATGTAAATAGTTCCTCGATGGAAAAATCAGCTTAGCCAAGAATATGCAGCAGCCTTCCTGGGGTTTGCAGGTTTTACAGGGCCAATAACATCTCTTACCGTGATATGCTGCAGATTGGTTCATTTGAGTGGCATATTTGTAATATTTCAGTCCGTGGAAATGTTGACATTTCCCCCACATCCTTTAAATAAGGGACTCCTTGAGACAGTAGCTCACTGGCAAAATTGCTCCTAGATTAGGATAGGTTCAGCTAAGCCTATTGCTGAAGTGCAGCAGCAATAAACCTATTACTGATAGTGCCCAGATTGTGCTTGTCTTAAAATGTGAAAGGTAATGACCTATTCAAGGCCTAAGTCTTGAGTCAGGTTCAGATTTGTGTATATCTGAGTTGTGACAAGATGAATGATGCCTCTTGTGTGCACCTCTGAGGCACTGAGCACCTCTGCTGGCAGCACTTCAGGTGATGGCTTTTGTGTGCTCGTTTTCTTTGGGTTTCCAAGTGCCCAACCAGTTGGGTGTTTTTATTATCGCATTATGTTTTAACGAAATTATTAGCTTGTTGTGCTTAAATTTTGGTTGAATAGAGAGCCATGCTTACATGAAGCTGATTTTTGCATAGTATGCATAATTTGTGTTCAACTTGATTTCCTCCCTTAATTGTCTGTCGGGAAAGAAGTGAATATATTGGTGAGATTGTAAATCTGACCTTTGTGGCTAAACTACCTCTGTGTATTCAGTATCTGCAAAATGAATGTAGTATTGACAAAAAAGGCAGCTAAAGTTAAATGTTTCAGTGGTGTCAGAAACTGAATACACCACATAAGCACAGCCGTTGACAGTCCCGTGTGTGACAGGATTGGCTTCACCTCCACAACAGGAGCAGTTACAGAGAAGAATGTGGTGCACTCCTGTTAGTTTTATTTGAGCAGACTGCTATTTCTACTGCGTAAAAGCCAGTATTGCAAAACTTGAGCACTTAAAGGCTTCAACACAGCAGCTTTGATGTCAAGAGAGGTGATTACTGGGAATTCTGTCTCATGTCCCTGGTCGTTGCGTTGCTGATCCTGCGGCCTTTTCCATTTTGGCAAAGGTCTGGGTCACTCTCTGAGTATTGTATTGCCTTCCAGTGCTAGACTCTGAGCACAGTCTGTGTAAAATATACTGCTGATGGCAGGTCTCTATCACATACGAATACTTTTATTTCCTGGCTTGTGCAGTGAATGATTGTCAGGGCTTGTTCTGAGGCAAAGATTTCCCTTAAGCAGTTTTTGTTGTGTTTCCCATAATAATTTGTAACCTGGACATGTGATTTAGAACATTGTATATGGATTTATTAGCATAGTGTAGCATCTAGGTTGTGGTGAAAAGTATTCGCTATCAGCTTTTTTGTGGAGTAAAATTTATTCATTTACTAGTTTCTTTTTTGTATCTTAGTGATTAGAAACAGTGGAGGTAAATGTTTTCATTTTTGTGGCATGAAATGCTAAAGAATGGAGCTTCCTGCCCTTCGTGAAGGGGGGTAAGTTATTTTGCAGTAGAAAAGCATTGAGGTTGCATTGTAACTTGAACTATTCATTCTTAGTAAAATGTCTCCCATTGGTAAAGTAGATTTGGAAAGTAGAGATGATAGTGTGTTAAAAAATCCTGTTTTGTACACAACCATCTACTAAATCTGTACTAATGTACATCATCTGTCTTGAAACTAGTCATCTTTTTCTTGTAATTATATAGCTTTCAGGGAAATTCCTAAAAAGCTTTGAGTTGGGGTGGACTCGTTCCCCCCTTCTGCTCTTATTTGTCCACACAGCTACATGTAGTGAGGTAAATTTTTTTTGCAGGAGGGACATGCTGGTATTTTAGGAAAGAGATTCACTGCTCATTTGTTCTTGGAGTTCTTGCCTTAAAATAAAATACCGATGGATTAATGGTTTATGGTGTCTGCAATGTCAAAGTTCCTTGATCTGGCAAGTGTTCTTAGAGTAAGACTTGGATCCTCATCGGCCTTCCCCTTATTATGGAAAATCATCCACAATTTTCCTTAATTTGCCATAATATTGCAATTCGCAGACAAGCCTTTTCTGTAAATGAGAATCCATTACAGGCGTCCTATGACTGACCCCTTGATATCCTGAACGATGGCACAGTCACATCCCAGAAACTCTGAGGGCTTGGGGCCTCATGAAGGAGTATTGCAGCTTGAGCGATGGACACAGGAGAAATGACTACAGTTTGCCACATCACTTAAGGCTTTTCCCTCGATTATGCTATGAAGTTGTCCCCTTTCTGTTCCATACCATAATACTATGCTTGGTCTAGTACAGTAAACATACTATGGCTATGCTTGGTCTTGTACAGTTAAATGTATTAGTGCTCATGTTAATTATAGTTGAAGTGGCAGCCAAAATCCTGAATTACATTAAAGTGGGTTTAGCTTAACCTGTGTATTTTAATGTTCTGCTTTTTAGTCCATAAAGAATTTATGGGTTGCCTTTACTGACCCAGCAATTGAGGTGACCAAATCAGTCACAGCTGATGGGTTTTTATTGCTGGTGTGTTTAAGAGAGCTGCTGACCAGGAGCCCACTGAAGAGGTAATGTTAACTGTCATGCCTTGAAGTAGGCTCAGCATAACACCAGGTTATGTTTTGTCAAGGTTTTTAGACACTGATGGGAAAGGAAAGGTTTTAAGGAATAATTTGAAGGAGGGAATTAAGACAGCTTCATACCTCACTTGTGGTAATCAGCTGGATTACTCCATATCTACTCCATGTACAGCTTAAAACACAGTATTTTGATACAGCATTAATCATTGCACCACTGTTTTTCTGAGTGGTGCTTACTGTCATAACAGTTATAAATTACAGTCGTTTCTTTGTTAGAAGAAAAGCCAAAGACCTTTACCAGTGCTCTCCATCCTGTGGCATGGGATCGAGCAAGCTGGAGCCAGGGTTGCTGTCCCTGTGATCTGGGTGCCAGGCAAAGCAGTGGCCGCTGTTGCTTGCGGCGTACGGACTAACAAAGGTCAGGGACCACTGCTCAATAACACGTAGTGTTTGAACTATTTCTCTTGTTTATTATTAGAACACTTCAAAACTGAACTGAAACGTTATGTGTATTGGCTTCCCATATGCACTTAGTATTGCTATTTTTGCCCAGCTCTGCCTCTCATTCCTGGGTAGTGTGTGCTCCCCTTCACTGAGCTAAGGATGGAAGTCCTGACTGACTTGTCCAGCAGCTGCAGAGATAGTCTCTCCTGCCTGATTTTTAACACCAAGTAGACTAGGAAGGCTTGTGCTGCAATGACAACCTCCCTTTCATTGCCAGGTATTGTTGAGGAAATAAAGAGTGTTGTTTATTAACAGTAGACAAAATCATGAGATGGAGTTGGTAGGCTTTGGAAGTTTGAGATTAAAAATCAGTTAGATTAATACAAAGGATAAAAAAAAAGTCATCCTCTTGATGAGAGAGGTTAACAGTACTATTAGGGGAGCAGTGTCAGGACCAGCTTTGCTCTCTTCAACATCATTTGCAGGCATGCAGTGTAGAGTGCTATAATTTGCTGATGACTCAGAATGACTGACATTATATATAACTTCAAAGACTTTAGATAAAAATTGCAGAATCCACAATGGAATTGTGTAAATGACTGAAACATGGATGGGTTTGTAATTAGTTGTAACTCCTTGGGGAAAGTTCTTCTGAAAGTGATTTTGAATGACTTGTTGAAAACAGTGCTGGCTGGAAAGGCAAATAAAATGCTCAGCTCATAGGACGTGGCTAGGGATGTTTTTTTGGGGGTGGGGGGGGCATATAAGGCAAATGCTGCAATCAGGTGGAACACTGAATTACAGAAAAGAAGATATTTTAGATGTAGTAAAGATCTGACAAATACTTTAAATATTATGACAATCAGTATATTCAATATGTTCACGAAAGCTGGATCTAAAACATGCCTCTTCCTCATGCTTATTTTGTCATAAAGCGAAAAGGCACTAGCAATGTAAGATAGTGCAATATCTTATATAGGTCCTTTTTAGGCTGTTTCTTGTTCTGACCTATGCTGACTCTGTGACATCTTGATTAGAGGACAAAGAGGCATTCTCTGAGTAGGAGGAGTCTCGTGTCACTGCAGAGTGAGTGTGAGCACTACTTTGTGTCCAGCCACCATGTGCTGTTCTCCTTGACTGTGGTGTTCCAACGCCTCTGTGAGCTGTGTATGCCTGAACCAGGACTTGGCTTTGTGCCTGTCTGCTGTTGGCTGCTTTGGTGGCTCTTGGCTCTCCTCCTACTTGGCAATTACTGTTATTTTCACAGGGTTTAGACTACAGAAAAAACCCTCCTCTTGTCCATACTTTTCTCAACAATTAAGCAGGAAGTTTGTTGAAGACTGGATGAAAGGTTGGGTCCAACAGTCTCATTTGGTGTCCTGCCTTTGCGTTGGTAGAGAGCTGGTGCTTAGTGAGGAGTGTAAGGCCAGAGCAAGCATTAAATGAGAGTGGTCAGGCGCTTTCCTAGCCCTGGCTTTTCATTGCTCAGGGTCTTTATGATCCACAAATTTTATCTTCACACTTTAAATCCTTCATTGGCTTTTTCTTAGGTGAATCTGTAATATTGATTTTTCAGCTCCCATAAACCTTTGTGTGGCATCCACTACACTTGATATGAAGAAGCATCTCCTTTTGTTTGTTTTGAACTTGCAACATGCTGGTTTCATTTGATATCCTCTGTTTTTTTGTCCACCTGCAAGTTTGATTTGAAGGAGCCTTCGTTCTTATTGTTGTAATGTAATGTACTATCACTGTGCGCCACACTATAACAACACAGTTTTATTGTGTTGTTTATTTCATTGTAGGGCTTTGCTGATGTGTAAAGGGGGCAAAGCATATGCTTTGGCTGAAGAGGGTTTTTGATCAATTCATTTTTAAATTCAGCTGTTTGGTGTTTTTTTTTAATACAGAATTAGAGTCTTGATAATCTGTTAAGTTTAATGTAGTGTTACTTAGTGCTATATTGCAAATGATTTACCATTTTAATTCAAGTCCAAAATGAGCTTATTATCCAAATATATTTCTTTTCTCACAACTGGGTAAGTCTTAACTATAATAGTAATTTTGGAATATTATTTTGTTCTTGAATTGATGGTTAATAACGGCAGCTTGTAGGGAAATAAACACTTTGTGGATGTGTCTCCATCTGCTGGAAAAATACTCCCAAGGACCTATGTGTTTTGCCCATATATAATCTCCTCTTTGCTAGCTGATGTGGCTGTTATTTAGAAAACATGGGTGGTAGGTCAGATGTGGCTGGTGGATGAACAAGTCCCAGGTGGGGAGAACAGGGTTTGAAGGGTGAGAGGCAGAAGGGGACAGAGACTGTTTCCAAAGTAAAATGTACAAAAGGTCAGAGAAAGTGTGGCAATGCCTCTACAAACAACAATAAAATCCCTTAAACTAGTTAAAGGAACACTTAAAGGACTGGCAAAACAGATGGTGCTTAAGTTATAACTGTACAGGAGCAACTTACCTTCTGTGGCAATTTCAGCAAGACAGTTATTTCCGTGGTTGTTACTCTATCATTCAATCACAACATGCAATTACTATAGCAAACCTTCTGTCACATTGCACACGTTTTCACACTTGTCAGAGGAAAAGTCATAGATTAAACAATATGGTTTAAAGTACTGTTTAGTTATGAATTTCGTAACTGTATTTTAATGCAAGACAGAAGCGTTCTGTTGCAGCAGACCTCACAAGAACAAGAACCAGGGGAATACTCTCAGGAAGAAAACCAAGTATCATTGGCCATGCAGATCCCTATAGTGCAAATGGAAATCTCTGTGTTAATGCCTTTGCATCAGTCTGAGGACACGAGTGAGCAGAGCACCTTTGGAGTCACTGCATGTGCAGAACTCTTACTGAAATCAGTGGGAACTTGGAGGAAAGACAGAAAGAAGGGCTAGGGCCTTAATACTAATATTTCCCCTTTTCTTTTATGCAGTCTTTACCATAGCACATGGTACAAAACCTTTCAGTAATTTCTTAATTCTCTTCAAAGTATTTGAAAACAAGGAATGGTGAAATCAGCTCCTTAAACCTTTGCCATCCACAGATGCAAGTTCAGTTCATTCATTTGCCTCTCTGCTTTGGGATTTTGTGTGTGTTTTTTTGTTGGGGTTCTTTTCCCCCTCTGTATGCTGCATTTGTTCTCCAGAGCTGGTATCTATTTGGCATACGTAGCTGTTCAGATGTATATATGCTGCTTTTGTCTCTCACACTAAATGGTTTGCGTGAATGATAAAGTATTAGTAATGCAAGTGGCTGTTCCTCATAACGTTTCTTGAATAATAATGTGGCTCTGGTTTAGACCTTTTCATGTCTGTCTTTCCTTCAGGAAAAAAATTCAAAGCAACAGCACCAGGATCTCAATATGCTTTTTTTTTTCAGTCATGCAAAGGGCATCTGGGGGCAACTCAACCAGAAAGACGGGGAAATCAAAGTGATAGCTGTATTTTTCTGTTCCGTTTTGATTGCTCTGTGAAGCTTTCTTCATTTGGGAAATATGTAGTTAAAGAAAAGACAGAAATCTTTCTGCCTTTTCTTCAGTTTCGCCACTTCTACTATTTTAAACATATATGTACCAGTTATATCCATACAAACCATTTCAAAATAGGAAGGCTTTGACAAGGCATTGTTACTTGAATCCAATACAAAAATCTGTCCGGATGATTATGTTAAATAGGAAGTGATAGAAAATGAAAGTCACACTTCCATTTGAGATTGTTAACCTTGTGCTTTTGCAATAGCACCTATCAAGAGAAAGAATAGATGTCTGTGAGAGAGTGAAAGCTGGAAGGACTTGGGAAAAATACATTCTTACTTCCTCAGGGGATTTTGTTGGCTTTTTTTGGTTTTGTTTTCAATTTTACTTACATGTGTGATGGACTTTCTTACATTAGCACTGAAGTTTTATTGAGACATCTCCTGACACATTTACTGATGCCAAGTGAAGCATTATGCAGATTCCTTTAATTTGATAGAAATACTGTTGGGGTTACTCATAATGAGGAAACGTGTCAGAACCTGCAAACCTGGACTGACCTTTCTTCAAGACTCCTCATTTTCCAAGTGCTTTGTTGAACACATTGCCACTGTTTTTTTTCCCAAAACCTTCTTTCAGATAGTATGTTGTTTTCCATTTTCTGAACCAAACCTACAGTATCAGAAACGAGGTATCCAGAGTTGTTGACCCATTTTCTGGAAGTACTGGTGCATCTTAACTTGTCTTTCAACAGCAGTTTGAAAGAGGAAAAACAATAGAAATAGGATTTGGATTGCAGCTGAAGTTGAGGCAGGCATTGCTGCTTGCAATGTCTCTGAAGCCACAGATGGAGATGAGGCTCCTATAACTGCTGCTGTCCTTGCACAGATGCAAGCAAGAGCAAGGCAGGCCCTTAGGATAAATTATAAAGTGGATCTGAAAGCAGATGTGCCACAGCTGTAAGGGAAGTGATAATGGAAGCAGTGAATTCAGAACGGGGCGGATGGCAGCAATCTGTCATCAGGGGGTGGAAGAGTGGAAAGGAAAAAGCTAGAGTGGGGTGACAGCGGAGTATAAATAGGGAGGGGAAAAACACTGCATTAAGGGGACTCAGGATAGCCATAGAAATATCTGTGGAGGCTGTGCCTGGGAAGAATAGAAAATAAGTTAGAAAATACAAATAACCTCCTTGGTCTTTAAAAAGAGTCTCAAGTCGTCTTTATCGTGATTTATGTTACCAGACCTCCTCAACAGAATTACAGTCATGTAATCCACAATTGCTGTTATTTATTCTGGATAAAGAAGGCAATTTTCACTGTGATCTCCCTTGACATTTCCCAAGGTCTACTCCTGTCTCATACCTTTCATCATCATGTACTTCTTCAAGGCGGCTCTCTTACCGCGCTCAAAAAGAAATATGCATTTCAGTCACTCACCCTGGACCAGAGTGACACCGACATTACAGGTTAGGGGAGATCAATTGCATAGCCCTGCTCCTCTTCACCTGGGACAATCTTTGATGTGTTGACAAGGTTGGAATGCAAGTAAGACATTAACCCACTGTATCACAGTGGCTGAGGTGGCAGGAAGGAAATAAAACAGCATCTTTCTCAACAAGGTATCCTCCCTTTTTCATTTTACGATCTGTGTCAATGGCAGTTGGAACTATTAGACCTGCATTAAAATTACAGATTACTTATATAAATGGGAGCTATGAATATCACAAATAGTAAAACTAAAATTGCACCAAGGTTCAGGAGACAGTATGTCTAAAACCTACAAAATTAAGGGCATTTAGAGGAAAGCCTCAATATCCATCTGCCCTTAATTTACCTCATTATTCTTGGTTGTCAGAGAACGATCTCAGTGCTACATTAATGTCACTTAATGGCTTTTTCTTGCAAGGTTGGCTCAGATCTGAATCAGACCACAGTAAAGGTGCAGCGGCATTTCCTTGGGTATGTAGGCTTAGATGGAGCAGTAAGGGCAGGCTAACCTAGTGTTAGGGATGAAGCAGTTATTGTCACTGCAGTCACTAAATACTTTTGTTGCTGAATACCTCCTTTCAGGTGCTTTTATGTTAATACAGTCATGTGGATTCTTATTCCTTTTTCTTTTCTTTTGAAAATATAAACATAAAGCTCATATTGATCTGCAGATGTGGCACAATATTGGTTTGGATAAGGGCCCTACATTCTAAATTTGAGCTGTTTAAGAATGAATTAGTAAGCGTAATGACCTGTATGCTAGAAATGCTGATGCTGCATTAGGTATGTCTTCTCTTACCCGCCTGTGTGGGCTTGAGCCAGGCTTGCAACGTCTGTGTATTCTGACCACAATGTACGTCTCAGCATTTGCATCCGTTAGGGTGGAAATTGCCCTGGACTACCAGGAGCCTGTGCTGGGGCCAGCAGATCTGATTTTCACAGCTGTGATCCTGGAAATGAGAGCAGTGCACAAGACTGAGGCTGTTGTGTAGTTTTTAATTAGCCCTTTTGAGAAGCAGGGCGTATTCGCTGGTCAGGAGATGCCTGCTCAGCACTGGCATGTGAGTATTTCTGTCTGAGGCAGGACTGTGCCAGACAGACCTTTTCCTGGACTGTTTTAAGCTCTCCTTTGCCATCACACCCCTGAGGCTGACTGCCATACAGGATAATCTCATGAAGCCAGAGAAGTCTGGCCCATCATTTTTCATTAGCAGCAATTTTATATTGAATCAATGGAAAGAATATTCCTGTGGTTAGGACTCAAGAGAAAGAGAATTCCTGAATATGCTTTCTGGCAAACATGTATGATTTCCTGTGCTCAGGGAGAGATTTGTTTCACCTAAATTTAGCTTAGGTGTATGGCTTCACTCTGTAGTCAGTGGTTCCTCACGAGAGCCATTCATTTGACCTGAAACAGCTGAATTACCCTCTTTATTAACTGCAGAGAGAACCTTAGACCAGAAGTCCAGCCTCAAAATGGCTTAACTGAGACGAAGCAAGATCCTAGCTTTCCTCTTAGGGACACAATGGAAGATGAGGTCAGTGGATCCTGCAGGATCTTGTGAGTAGAAATATGCCAGAGGAGGTGAGATGCCTAAGAATGGCTGTGAAGGTGGCCTCTCAAGCTAAAGAAATGGAATCCCTTAATACAACAGGGTTTTATTGAAGTGGGTATGATTAAACAGTATTATTAGTCTTCTGAAAATAGTCAATATCCATTTAAAAAGTAGTAAGGGCTGGATCTGTAGTGTTCTTGTGAAGGAAGTTGCACATTCAAGCTTTTGTTTGCAAAATAGACTCTGATAGTTCAGGGGCTCCAGAATCAAACCTAGCAACTGCTCCATGCTCTGCAGTGCTGAGGGGCTGATGTAATATGGGGTGTGTAGGTGGACGTCCCTTTCTCTTGAAAACAGCAAGTGGATTTCTGAGTTCTTGACAAAACTTGTAACTGTTTTCTACTGGGGCTAAAAGCACATCGCAGATGTGGTTCAGAATCACTTTGTCATTCATTTGAAGTCTGTTTTGGCATGGGTTGGTATAGAAAGGAAAAAAAATGAGCCACTGGTATTAAAGAGGTGTAGTCAGTGGCACAAGGTCCAGCTGGAGGCCACTCACTAGCAGTGCGCCCCAGGGGCTGATAGTGGGGCCAGTACTATTAAAGATCCTCTTATTGCCTTAGATGATGGGGCAGAAAAGCACGCCAGCAAGGTTTCAGACAGTACAAAGCTGGGAGGAGTGGTCGATACACCAGATGGTTGTGCTGCCTTTCAGACTTACACAGGCATACAGAAGCAACTCCAGTGAAGGTCCATAAAGATGATTAAAGGCCTGGACTATTTCACAGACAGAGGTGCTGCAAGATAGTTCAGCTTGGAGAAGGGAAGGCTCAGCAGCAAGATATTATCGATGAGTACAAACTCCCGATGAACGGAAGTGAAGACGAGCATCTCTTCTCAGTGGTGCCCATTGAACAGACAAACTGCAATACAGGAAATCCAACTTACGGTTGGTGAAATGCAGAACAGGTTTCCCACGAAAGTTTTGAAGTCTCCATCCTTAGAGATATTCCAACCTGTCTGGCCATTAGCCTGGGTGTCTAGCTTTAGTCGGCCCCGCTTTGAGCGGGTGGGTTAGACTAGAGGTGCTTTCCAGCCTTGGCTATTCTGTGTTGGTTTAAAAGGTGTAATTTCACTTCTGAGGATTTCTACAATGATCTATGATTTCTAAAAATGTGTACCAAACTGTTAGCCCATAGTTCCCCCATCAGCATTTCATTCTAACTACATATGTGCAAGTAGTTTAGAAAGAAAACGAAACCAAAATTCATATAACTACTCAGTTTGTACTTGGGGAAATGAAATAAACCATTTGACCAACTTTCAGCCCAGGTCTTTATCCAGGCGGTCGATTGAGCTATTGCCTTTAATTACTGAACGATAGTAAACTTGAACATTTTAAAGTAATTAATTTGGTGGCATTCCTCAAGTAGTGAATCTTAAGTTAATTCCATACTGCAGTGCTGCACTGTCTTGCATAGTTCATTGTAGCAGCTGGCTTCAGTGTCTTCAAAAATCTCTTTTAAATTCATAGGAAGTTAAAATGCACAGCTGCTAAAAATAATTTATACACGTTGGGAGTGATTCCTCAATATTTTTTTGTGTTTTGGTTGAAATTTTGAATTATTTCAGTAAAAATGAAACCAAATTTTCACTCATTGCGTGAGGCGAGAGACGCAATTTGTCAACGAGAATGTTGCCACTTGTGGGAAACAGGTCACGAAAGGAAGGGGCTCCTCACAGCCCCGTGATCTGTTTAGTTTGGTAACAGGAAATATTGAATACGTTCTTTTGGCCCTTTTAACCCCCCAGGTGGCCTCTTTCAGTAACTGCCCTTTTGTATAAATAAACAGACTTGAAGAAGTGCAGTCTTTGTGGTAAATATTTACCTGGAGCAGTCTGCAGGTGTGACCAGCAGGGGAAGCTTGGGGACATCCTCTGAAAAGCTGCCACATATTTGGCTTGGATTCTGTGTTTTCTGGGTTATGATGAAGTTCTCTACACACTTGTTGCAAGTAATTTTTACTCAGTAGGAGTCCTTCAAGCTTTCAGTAGCTTTGCAACAGTCTTCTCTCAGTTACCATTTGCCACCCAGCTGTTAGGGTTTTATTTTAAATGTAAATACCGCTGTGTATCATTTTCTAAACCTGTTGTCCTTAAATTGTGCAATGTGAACTTACAGTCTGGTAAATGAAGGTTCATTGAGGAGTTGTGAGCCACCATCCAGAAGTGATGTTTCACACTGGGTCTGAATCTGAACTTTACCTGTAGTTGCTTGACAAGCATTTTGTCAGCCATTAGCATCCTCAGAGAACTTTCAGCATAGGGGGGATGTAAACTTCTTAGCATTTAAATAGCTGGGTGCTTATGTTTACACTCCAATATTCCCCTCAACTTTTTTCAGTACCTGCATATGCCCAGTGTTTCTAACAGCGCTGAGCAGCTGAATGTTGTGTGAATGAGGAGGCTCATATGAATGCCTAAAGGTTTGTGTGTGATCTGCTGTGATCAAGAGACTCATTTTTGAGGCAATAATTACTTTTCTATTCTTTAAAAATGGATTAATAAACATGCTAGTGTGGTCCATCATGAAAACTGAGCTTAAACATTCCCATTTTCAGTTCTTCCCTTTAACTTTTTTTCTCTTACTTTTCAGTATAGGGAATTGCATTAGAATTCTGTATTAATAAATTTTATTTGAATGACAGTTACTTGCAAAATGTATTGCTCATTGAATTCCAGTTCAGAATGATGACAAATACAGAATTTATGGCAGGAGATTTACAGGGAAATAAGTTTTTCTTTTGTTTTTGTTCCAAGTATCAGTATAAGGGTTTTTAAAAGGCAACAGGATAGTATTATAGCCAGTGGTTTATAAAATGGTTTGGTTTATACGTTTGATCTAGTCAAACTAGCAAAATCTGGCTCTGAAATGTTTAATATGAAATGTTTGAAATGTTCCTGGTATCTTAAATATGTATGCATGTACCCTGTGGATATTTTGTACAGCTTAAGAGGTACAGTAGGCCCTGAAGTTTATAGGTTTATTGTGCTTTTTGGAGATAGGTGATTTTATAGACCATGTTACTTTGAAAGGCATCCAAGGCACCCAAGTGCTTTAGGAGCTTTGGCTGATCAACAGGAATATCAGGGTAGCCGATGCTGAAGTTACTTGATGAACACTGAAAAACAGTGCTATAACTGGGGTCCCACTGTTTAGACTCACAGAAATGAAGTTAGGGTAGGCTAACAGTCATAGCAAGGGGAAGGGAACAGCAGTTTGCTGCTTCTCCTGGGGTACAAACGCACACTGCTTGATGATAGACTTAGGGATGATTAGTTAGTGCATGTGAATGCCTCTTGCTGTCCCTGAGCTCTAGCGATCATACTCCTGTTGAAATCTTGGTGTAGATGGTACTATCTGTGATTGGGTGCAATTCTAAGTCTGCACAGTGGAGATGAGTTAATCTGAAGCGGGTATAGGACCCCTGATGTCAATACCATAATGAAACCCTTGGGGAGTGGTACTGTTGTGCACATCTGATAGTACCTTTGTGTGTGCCAGCTGCCCAATTGGATGCTGCTGCCAGCATGGGCATGGATGAGCTTGAAGGGTTCTGGTTTTGAATCCTTCTGCTTGTTTTTGCCTGGTTGAGGTCCTGTGTATTCCCTGAAGTTGTGGCAGCTCGGCTACATGCTCCAAGTGATAACATACACCACTCTGTTCCCCACCATGCATCTTTACCACCCACTAGATTCAAATCGTAAAATCTTGTCATGAAAATAAATTATTATTCAAACAATTAATATCATTTAATTTGGCTTACTTCCTGGCTTAGCTGATACTTAGCTTTCATAGCACTGTGCTGCTGTCTCTGTAACAGCGCTTTGCAATGCCATGATGTACGTGTCACAGCTTTTTGGTGATGAATGTTAAAATGATATTCATAGCATGCTATCTAAACATGTTTATTTCTGGCAGAAAGCATAGCTTTAGGCAGTAAATACTTTCAGCTTTTGAAGGTGGACATGACAAGTCATGGAGGTAGTAAAATGCCAAGGAAACAGGAACATTGTTAATCTGTGGTGTTCTACAAAGTTATTACAAATACATATTTATGTTACAGTGAACTTTTTGAACACACACGTGGGAACTTAGGGTGTGAAAAATTCCTTATTATACTTTAACTCTGTGCGCAAAGCTCATTCCAGCATAGGCAGCTTTACCTTGTAACGCTCTGCTTTACCTCTGCAGCATCCCTCTGGCATTCGCCCTCATGAATCACAGCAGAGCAGTGTTGTCAGGGCTGCTCTTAAACAAGCAATTTTCTCTCTGCCCACTCACCTGCCACTTCAGTTCATGAGGCTATCACTGACTGTAAGACAAACAATCTAGCCAGGCGCTCACTGTACTACTTTTCAGAGAAGAATGCTCCCAGCACAGAGGAACTCATCTCACTTTAATATTTTTATATAAATCAAGGTGAAAACCAAAAACTCCAATCAAATTTCAGAAATAATAAACTGAGGCACTGTATGAGCAGAGTTTGGTTGAGGTTTGGGTCAGGTCCTCTGAGCAGCAGAAATGGGGCTTTCTCCTAGTGAAGCAAGGATTCAAGTTTCTGCTTATCTGATATGGAGAGTGGTTTGGCACTTAGGTTTTTGGAGCTTCGGGCCTTTCTTTGATCTGCATGTTAGTGCTTTTGCGATTTCTTAATGCTGCTAAGGTACTGTAGAGAAAGTCTTTTAAAGTGGAAGGCGAGTTAATTATTTTTGGCCTATGGTGTAGTGCTCAAAGCTATGTCCCAACTTGAAGGGCAGCTTCCACTTGGTGCCAAATAAGAGGGAGAAGGTTAATAGAGAGGTTATGAACAGATAGCTCCTTGCAGTACTAAGGGAATAAAGCAAGCAGCTCAGGAGCATGTGAGGCTTCACAGACTCTGGAGGAAGGTGATAGGGGAAGGAAAGTAACCCATCTTGAGCTGGTACAGGTGAGCATCGTCTTCGTTGAGCACAGGTTGGCTGCTACCTCAGATTATGGAAAAGAAAGGGGAGATGAAGAGGCCACTTCTGGAGCTGACAGAGGAGCAAGCTGCTTGGTGAAGAAATCATTTCCCAGGTTCAGTTATCCACTCATCCTCTAGCAAAATGCCTGTATCACAAGTCCCAGAGCACTGGTGATACATAGATAGTGAGATACTGGGAACAGTAGTCTTAATGTCCTCAAGTTAGTTCAAATGCAAGATTTTCTGCAGTAGTGGCATAGGCTCTAGCTAGCAAGGAGCATGGCCAAGAAAAAAGGACAAAGGGTAAAGTATATGGAGTGTATAAAGTGTGTGTGTGTGTGTGTGTATAAAAATAAAGAATATCCAAAGGATTATGTGTTACTTTGAAATTGCTGGAGAAGCTTGTGGTGGTGTTTTGTACGTAACACATTTAACTGCCCTCAACCCAGAGATATTAAGAACTTCTGAGTTTGTTGAAGAATCAAATAAAAATTGTTTCCTCTTGCAATTTTAGTGAAAACTAAGACTTTTTAAATGGTTCCAAGTTCTTTGTTAAGATTTAGGGGGGCTGTAAGGGTGCTGGGGATGGACTCTTCATTAGGGATTGCAGTGATAAGACAAGGGGTAATGGGTTCAAGCTTAAACAGGGGAGGGTTAGGTTGGATATAAGGAGGAAGTTCTTTCCTGTAAGGGTGGTGAGGCGCTGGAATGGGTTGCCCAGGGAAGTTGTGAATGTTCCATCGCTGGGGGTGTTCAAGGCCAGGTTGGACAGAGCCTTGGGTGATATGGTTTAGTGTGAGGTGTCCCTGCCCATGGCAGGGGGGTTGGAACTGGATGGTCTTAAGATACTTTCCCACTGTTAAGTGTTGTATGATTCTGTGATTCAGCAATGCCAGTTACACCAGGGAAAGGCCGTCAAGGATGTGTGCTAGTCTGCTTCATGAGCTGATGCAGTGAAATCAGAGAGAGCTCAGTCTGTGTTTAATTTTATTATTATCTGCTGTGTTTTATGCTGGCAGACACGTGCTTCCCTTGTGTGTGGCTGGGTTGTGGCAGAAATGACACTGGGGTGCTGGTGCAGAATGCCGAGCACTTAACATGAAAAAAGTCTTTGCTCTTTGGAAGCAATTATTAGGACTGCAGTAGGAGGCAGCTGGTCATGTAGACATAGCAATTGTATTCCTCTAATGTATAACAGTTAATACATTGCAACTCAGCATGAACTAGAACACCTTGTTGTAGACAAGCCCTGAAGTATTTGAATACACAGGTTCCTCCTGTTGAAATGTATTAAGGAGTCCAACTTGGCCTCCACATGGTGACTATTGTAAGCTTTCCTCATGAAGCTGCGTTACATTTCATCCTAATTAACACTGCTGCTGTAGCCTTATTAAAGAAACATTTGATTAAAAAGTACCTGATTCTGAGTTCCCACATCCTCTCCTACAGGAATTCAATCACTCTCAGCTTTAGAGTGTTCATGCAGCTGATTTAATTTGGCCTCTTTCTGTAGATAGTGGCAGCAGCATAGTAGTAGTAAGCTCTCACTCTTACTACTTGTGTTTTACTCCAGAGCTACATCTGTTTTGAGTGCTGTCAGCCCTCAAAGTAAAGCAAACATGCTATTTCAGTAGCAAAGAAATTAAAGGTTAGTCAATAAATAGCAGTTACCAGCAGCAAATTAAGATGAGAAACATTTTATTGTGGAAATGGGAATGAATATTTCCTACTGTGAACCTGAATTTTTTTATTGAAATCAAATACATAATTAAGATTTTATTATGCACAGAAAAGGTTAGAAACCTTAACATCTTTTGTCCATAAGCCAAATATTGTAGTATGTTGATATCCATGCTGTGAGTTCCCCATTATGGCTCTGCCAGTAATTTCAACCTGGCATCTAGACTAAATTGTCTCCCTGGGAGCCAAGAGAAACACAGTTGATATGTGATCTCAGGCACAGGCCTTTCTTGAATAAATAAAAGCACTGTCACATCTTACGAAATTACATCTGCTGGTTATAAGCTGTGATCATCTCTGAATGAGGGAGAGGGCAGAGCTCATCTAAGTTATGGCACAGACCAGTATTCCAAAGGAACTTGATGGGATTTTATGCGCTCTTGTAGCTCCATTCACGTCTCAGCTGTGTGACAGAAACTGAAAGCAAGGTAATGATTATGACATGTCTGCACAGTAATTTTCAAGTAGGTGTTAAGAAACACACACAACACACAAATTGCTGGCTAAAGCTTGCTAAACAGCCTCAGAGCAGCGTGTTCTGTGAATGGAGATGAGCAAATGCAATGGGTGCCTATCATGCAGTGCTGAAAATGCAGTCGTCTCATCTCTTCTGCAAGCAGGGCTGAAAAGGAAGCCTAGTCCTCTGGAGCCCACAGGCTTCCCTTAGGGCTCCCAGCTCCAGGGGCCCAAACAAACACAGTTGCAGTGTGACATCTAAACAGCATATTCCAAGCCCATCCCTTAGTCCAGTGGCTGGTCTTGTAAATCCCTTTAAGATCACCATCTAGGTTTAAGTAGCTGCATCTTGCTTGGGCACCCCATCAGCCGGATGCCCTTTGCTTTGCATGGGTGATAAACCTGTAGCGACATGGGGGGCAGATGGTGCATGGTTCTCCTTCACTGCCCAGGGGCTGCGCAGCCATCTCAGCCTGTGGCTCCACACAGTGGGTGCTTTGCCCCATATGTGGGCTTCTACAGTTGGTGGTGGCAGTGCTGCTTCCTTCATGCACCATATGTGGTGTTGCCCAAGGAGCTGTGGGATTGATGGGATTTCAGATGTGCTGCAGGACTGTTTGCCCATGCCCAGAGTTGTGGGGCCAGTGAGAGTAGGAGCCTTGAATGCTCCATTACTCATTCCGTGTGGCCAATAATAGTATCTAAATCATGTGCTGTTACTCAAGTTCTGGCAAAGAATGGCTCCAAACAAGTGTTGTGTTTTCCATTATCTCTTAACATGAAGCTTCAGCAGTGGTGAATTTTATAATCTGTTTCTAAACTGGACAAAATCATCCTTTATGCCTCTCTTATTGCCGGAGCATCTGTTGCCACCTCAGCCTGAGCTCTGTAACCCTGTGGATTCCCCCCTCCCCCCTCCATTCCTCATTTCCTTAAAGAGCTGATTCGTTGTGATTTATTGGGTACAAACTACAAAGCTAAGTATTTTTCAGGATGTAAGTTGTAGTGGTTGTGAGAAGGAATGAGACTGTTATTCTCCCCCACTTTATTTTAGTTAAGTATTTTCAGAGGAGTGGGGAGGATATATTCTTTCCATTAGACCTCTTCTTTCTTAATCACCATTCCCTAATTAATTCCCTGGTTAAATATAAAGCAAGCATTAGCTTTGAATAATGTTTTCCTGTGTGATTAAGTAAAGAAGAATTCCTTTCTTGTGCATGGTGACTCATTGCGGGGGTATCTGGAGGGAGCCTCAGGGTGGATATTTGAGACTTTGGTCCCAGGTGCTCCTGTACCTTTGAGCTGTGTTTGCTGTCAGTCTAGAGGTGGGAGGCAAAGGTGGTATCACATATCAGTGGCACACAAAGAAAATCGTCTCTTTTGTGAAACCAGGACTTTGGTTTCTCCTGGTGGAAAACTGACTTGGGCTCACAGAAAAGCAGATGTACAGCTTGGAGAAACACGAACGGGCAGTCTTGCTTTCACAGTGCCTAGAGCCATCTTTTGTGGTGTGATGCATTTTCAGTGGTGTCCGAGCTGACCCAAAAACGTACCTTGCCTTTTCACCCAGTGTCTTCTAGTTCATGTCCCTGAACCAGTTTACAAGCCTTTGACTTGTTCCAGTGCAGCTGTGTTGGGTCACACCACAAACCACATGTCTGAAAGAAATGAGGTTAAAAATAAAGGGCTCTCAAACAAAAACCGAGGGTATAGTGAATGAGGGCATGGCAAAGAGCTAGGGGAGGGCAGGCTTTAAGCTGACCAAGCTTATTTTACTACTGAAGAAACATTGTCTAACTCTATCCAGAGAATATGACTTTTTCTTTTTCCTACTGTACCAGCTTATAGTGTTGATTTTTAGCTCACAGCATTAATTTTTAGCTCAAAAGGCAGTTTTAATAACGATTCTAAGTTCAAATGTTGCTCATAGCTCAAGATGAGAAAAAGAATGTGCCTTTATTAACATGGCAGCAAGAAATACATATGGAATATGTTTCATATAATGACATGAAAATGCCTATGAATTGACTGCTTTAACAGTGAAGGCTACAACATCTAATCTCTGGGTGTTGGAAAACAGGCATTTAAAAGTACCCTTTGTTTTGATAAAAAGTTCAGCAAAAAGAAATCCCACTGATTTTTTTTCCCCCTTTCATTTGTTTTACAGGCATTTCCCTGTATTTCAACAGGAATTTATGGTAAGTAAGACCTTAGATATTCCTTACTGCTTACTCTGTTTTTCTATTATTATAATTTTAAACAGTCATATTTCATATCAAGTGTCATTTTGGAATGTAAATCTATATATATTGTGTTAAATAACAGAGACCCAAAACCTTTGAATGTGACGAGATACCAGTGTGGTGATAAGTGAGGTACTGTTGTGTAGCCCTTAGCACAACCCTCAGCCTGTGAGCCAAGACCCACAGCTGTGATTACATTTCTGCAGCTCCAGTAACTCTTAAGCTCACTACTGTGGCTTCAGCAGGGAAAAATAGGCTTCCTGATGCCCAAGATTGGGTAGAAAGTGTATTTTCCTCAAGCAAATTTGCTAGAATAGCATGAAATTGTCTTAGCTCCCTTGAGTTGTGATCCCACATTTTTAGTTTATTAATTTACATGCAAATGAGTGCTGCCTGAAGAACTGGAGGGGGAAAGGGTTATTACAAAATTTGTCACTTGCTTTGTTGCAATCTTAAGGCAATCCATCACAAAAAGTCAGCTGCTTTTTGGTTGACATTGTGGAAGAAGTGGGCACAATACTTGAAGGAGGAGGAAGATACGCTGTTCCATATATAGGAAAACATGGCGAAATTTGGAAGGATGTGCAAGTTACCAGGGGACAAAAATATTGTTTCATTAAAAAACGACAGAGGCTGATTTTTTCCTTTCATTTTGGTTCAGTAGATGCATAGGTTGGATTACTGGTACACCTGAAAGGTTTTAAAGGAACACAATAAGCAGCAATAGATTCAAAAAATGCAGTCATCATGTAGCACCATAGTTTGACATAGCTGCCACTGTGTGAAAATAACACAGTAATTTTTAGACAAAGTAATTTTAGTTTTGTCTAATCATGTACTGCAGATGTGGGGGGAAGTGACAGGAATATTTAGGGTTGTTTCTTCTTTTTCAAGGACTTCTAATTTGAAATTGTCTGCTGAAAGTAAATCTGAATTAGGCTTCAGAAGGTAGAATCTAAATACTTTCGGGTCCTTTTCAGCTTCAGTTGCATTTCCAGTAGTGCAGAAGAACACGCCGATGCCATTGCCAGAAACACTAGAGCTCACTGGACATGAATGTGGTTTCCAGTAAAAGGAAACCTTTTCCTCCATGTTAGTTCTTAGTTCAGGTGCTCTTCTTGAACTTTTGAGGAGAGCTCTGCATTTTAGTTCTGGACTCTTCGGCTTCAGACTTGATCTTTAATATTGATGCATTTTTGTTATTAATTTACAAAACCAGGCAGACATGGTATAAATAAATGGAAATTACTAGTAAGTGGAATTCACAACTAATAGGAGTTCGTTCAGTGGTGGTCTTGGTAGTCCTGGGGTAATGGCTGGACTCGATGATCTTAAAGGTCTTTTTCAACCGAGTTGATTCTATGATTTTCTTTTTTAATTGGCCTAGTTAATAGAAAAGGCCTTGTCAGGTGAGGAATACGATGCCCTGAAGTCAGTACAGAAAGTTGGAAAAGATCTCTGGTAGGGATCTCTAGTTTTCTTTTCCTGAGGTAATGGCTGCTTTTCCGGATGTTAGCATTGATTTTAACTGGAAAGTTGTAGCGCTACTGAAACATTATGTAGTGCGGCAGATGCTTTTCAGTAATTGTCTGCTGTTTTCACCTTTGGAAATGAATTCAGGCACATTTCTGCTTTGGTTTGGTTTGTTTGTTTGTTTGGAGAATACAATCTCTAATTGATTTTGCTGTTTACATTTTAATAAACTTTGTATTCCTCAACGAAATAAATGCCTTCTTTACAGGCTCTCAGATATTCTGCTTGAAAGCAGTAATTAAACAGGCAATCCTGCATCAGGCTTCAGGTGTCGGTATTTTCAGGAATGTTTGATAGCAGTTGCAGTGCTGAAATTATGCAGTGTGATGTGTTTGAGGTGTAAAGTACACCCAAAAGCCACAAAGCTATGCTTTCATCTTCCTGGTTTTGTTTGGGTTTTTTCCCCTCCATATATGCACATTCCTTTAGATCAAGTCAGTGTCTAGACAAGCACGTGGATCAGCTTCATTCCTGCTGGCCTTGCTGATTAGTGTTGCTTCACGTATCGCGCAGTTAACACTGGACTATCCCAATAAAATGTTATTGAAGGAACACACAGCCTTGGTTTCTCACCTCAGGTCCATACAAACAAGTGCTGTCCTTTCAGGAACCCTTGGCTGATAATCGGGTTTCACTTCCAAATGGAAGTGGATAAATTTGCAAGAGGTGAACTGAGTGTATCCAATGTAGGAATCTGTATTGCATTCTGCTTCAAATTCTTGTAAAGGCTTTGATTATTTGCCTTTTCTGTTATTATCAGGAGAGAGTAGTCATGCTTCTCTGGAAAGCAATCCTTTCCTCTTTGCATCACTGCAGAGCACTCCTCTTCTCCCATAAAAAGAAAAGTGGGAAGAAACAAGCAAGCAAGCCTCTTTCCGAGGTTTTGGCTAAGGGCAGATGGCTTTTCATGAGAAGGGTGTTGGATAGAGCGAAGGTCTGCCTTTCCTCCCCAAACACTTCCCTGACACTCCATCTCCACCCATAGCACTGTGGATGTTCCAGCTTGAATGAGTTAAAGCCCTGAGAAGGCTGTTTGCCATGAAGGCACCGTGCCAGGAGACAAAACTTTGATTTTTATGTGCTTCTATTTAAAGAGCGCTGGCAACAAATTCAGTCATGAGGGATCTTTGGTTTGGGAGTCTGATAGTTTCAAATGAGGGATGAAATCCTTAAAAAACGAAGTGGAAAGCAACCAATGAGGAATGTTTGTAAGGACTGCAAACCAAGTAAGAGCTTAAAGGCACTCAGGGGTTTGGGGAGGAGGTGCTACCTTTTCCTAAGAGATCCCCATCACCTCTGAAATGCTTGTAAACTGATAATCAAAAAAAGAGAAGGTTAGGAAGAGTCATATCCCGATGGATTCCTGGGTTACTCTCTTCTGTTGCAATAAATGCTTTCCTTTATATCAAAAGCATGAAGATTCCTAAACAAACCTGATGAGGAGGAGCACAGAGGACTTGCAGCACTCTCGTATCACTGGGGAGGTACTGGAGTATTGAGCAACAGATCCTCAGTAGTGGTTCAGTAATACTTGAGCAAGGCAGTCTTAACCTTATCACAGCTTCTCTGAGGCCAGCTACATTTTTAAGGATTTTCTTCTGGTTTGTCTCTTTTTTTTTTTGTCTTTTTCAAGGCAGTTTTACTATCTGTTTAAAAAATAAAAATTAAAAAGTAGTAAAAATAAATCTACTGACAAATATGTAATCCTGAGGGTAAAAACTGTTATTTTAGGCTGTAGTGTGTCAGATTTTCACCTTATGCACAGTGAATCACCATTTACACATCCACTTTCCCCATAATTACCATCTCGTTATGTCTGAGGTACTGCCAGAAGGAGGGAGTTAAAAAAAGCAGCGACTTTCCTCGGTAGATTTTATGGCAGAACACCTCATTATAATGCCTTTAAGAAGCTATCCTCAGATTCTGGTGTTTGCAGCCTGCGAAGTGAGCAAGAATGTCTGATATCGAGTGCTCCAAACCTTACGAGCTGCAAAATTAAAACAAGGCTCTGCAGGTGGATATGAGAAGACAGGAATTTTCATGTTTGTCACAAAACTCTGTTGAGACGTAATTATGGAGTCGACTGCATATGGAAGGAGTTGAAGACCTTACGGTCTATGCCCACCTATTTGTTACTTTCTTACTGGTATTTTAAAGTAATACAGTATTTGGCCTCTGCTCCTAGATACTTCTGTGGGCAACATAAGCAAGTATTTAATTGTTATGTTAAACTTAAGGGAGGGGAAAAAGAGAAAAGGAAAGAGGGAGGGAAACCTGAAACTAAGAGATGCCTCCAGTTGGTGTTTCTCTTTGTCTCTGCATCAGTATAGCTGTATATTTTACCTTAGCTTGACTTTCTCGAAAATGATAGCATCTGTCCTTTCTGAGAAGATAATAGCAGCTCTTGGGTTTTGTTATGAATATACGTTTGCATTTCTTTAAAAAACACCAAGAAAGGAAAAGAAAAAGACTTAAAGCCTTGAAAGTGCCGAATGTCTGTGGTGATTTAGGCAGTGAAAATGCAGAGGCTCACCAGATTTTAAACAGCTTTATTACACTGGAGTAAGACTTCTTTCTTTTAGAGTCAGGCTTACTTGTAACTTTTGGCCTGGTCATGGCAAAACATTGCAAGGTTAAATTTATTATGTGTTTTTAAAGGCGAGTCTGAAAAGCAAGCTTAGAAAGCTGGGAGAAAAAAAGCAGTGTGCAGTGTGTATAGGAAATAGAATCAGATAATGTGTTCTCAAGGCAGGATGCAGGGAGGTATCACAGATCCTCTGCTCTGCTTTGTCTTTATGTGTGGAGAGAGGTCCCTTGTTCTAGTGCCAGCTCGTGTCACAGCTGTCCTGACCTCTGGTGTGTCCTCCTCAGTATCCAAAGACCGATTCATCCTGCCAATCCTCAGAGGGCTGCGAGCGTATCCATCAGCTCTTCTCCCCGTGAGGTGATCCCGGATAGATTATAACAAGGGATTAATCGACAGGTGCACTACTGAAGAATTATAAAAGCCCTCTGAAAATCTGAGTCAGAAGACTAAACCAAATGTTTTCTAAGGTGGAATAAATTCCTGACACAGGGCTAAAGGTTGAGGCAATCTATTTCCATCTTTCCCATCTGTTTTGTCTCATTTTCTGTTGGCATTTCGTTCCTAAGATTATATATTTCTTTGATGAGCAATTCTAATAAGGGTTGCACTGCGTCTTTCCAAGGAAGGAGTTAGCTGCAAATGTTTTAGAGCAACTATACACAAATGTATAGTAAGTAACTGTGAAGCAGTCTTGTATTTATCTCCTGCCTGGTGCTTGGAGTCCCTGTAACCATCACAATGGCCCGCTGCTGTATGTGATCATCAGCATTTGAATATTGTGATGTCAATTATGGTGACCTAGGAAAATGGATATTATATAAATT
>JAOEHY010049560.1:0-14110 GCA_025447955.1 Psilopsiagon aurifrons
GCCACAAGTTAAAAACACAGTGCTGCACCAGCTACTAAGAAGGAGAAAAATGACTGCTACTGCTGAACCCATGACAGTCTGGAGAAAAGAAAAGGAAGGGGAGTATCCAAGACCTCAGTACAGCTGGGCATGTGGTCCTTAGCTTTCTCCATACTTTCAAGATCTTTTATTTTTCACTGTCTAATATATGGTAGTGGTTGGATGACAAGTGTACTTCCACTGCAGGATTACTGTGGGTGTCAATGTACTTCTTTGCTAAATTTTCTTCCTGAGCTTCTTTTCACTGGATATGTACTACTGTGCAGAAAAGCCCTGAAGAAACAGATTACCTTTGTGCTCATCAACTGATTTCCTTCCAAAGAGGCTGTAAGTGTGGTTATCTCACTACTATTAAACAGGAATGAAGAATTAAATGCTATATTAGCTGAACTTGATTCGTGCTAATGTTTTTCATTAACGGATCATTAAAAAGAAAATATGAAAATTGCTTGTTCCAACTTTTCCTTTAGTTAAAGAAACATGCAATGTAGACTGCCATGCTATGGCTAGTACCATAATTTGAAACTATATTTTGGCTGATAGCTGCACTCTGAGGACTTGAAACACCTGCTACTTGAAAAACCTAGCAAATTTCTGTTGTTTTCATACTGTAATGTATTCCAGTTAGGACATAGTGGAGGTTTGCCTAAGATCTCTCTTCTGCACTCACACTGTTGATCTCACAGAGTTGATACAGTGAAATTACTTTTCCCATAAAAAGCTATGTGACCTTGTGTAAGTCTGTCTTTCTGCTTCAACCATCCTTGAATTGCCATCTCTAAAATAAGAATATAAATTTGGGGCTCTTTTTAAAGAGTTTTGACATCTTCAGAATGAAAAACACCATGTAAGTACAAAGTACTGTTGTTTAACATTATGTATGAATATGAAGCTCCCTTTTACTACTTTACTTACCCACTTTGTAATGCAAGAGAATTATAAATGTCAAATATGTTTTTTGTTAGTCACAATACAAGAAATATGTGTTGTGCATAAACTTTCTGAAACAAAAACATTGCACGTTTCTTTTAAAAGTACAGCGTATGTACACCCTGAACAGAAAATGCATCACTACTGACTGTCATTTTAGAACAAATGTATTTGTCTAGAGTTTGTTTTCCCCTGAGGAACACTTGAAAGTCACATTAGCAAAAGTGCTAATAAATTACAATATCTGTATTTTTGGTGGCCTTCTATGATGGAGCTACAGAACGGATGGACAGGGGTAGAGCAGTTGATGCCATCTACCTGGACTTGTGCAAAGCATTTGACACTGTCTCACATGACATCCTTGTCTCTAAACTGAAGAGATCAATTTGATAGGTGGACCACTCTGTGGATAAAGAACTGGCTGGATGGCTGAACACAAAAAGAGTTGTGGTGAATGTCTCAATGTCCAACTGGAGACAAGTAATGAAGTGGTATCCCTCAGGAATTGCTGTTGGGACCGGTCTTGTTCAACATATTTGTGGGTAACATGGACAGTGGGATTGAGTGTGCCCTCAGCAAGCTTGCTGAAGACACCAAGCTGGGTGGTTCAGTTGATACGTTGGAGGGAAGGAGTGCTATCCAGAGGGACCTTGACACTCTTGTGAGCTGGGCTGATGGCAACCTGATGAAGTTTAACCATGACAAGTGCAAGGTCCTACACCTGGGTTGGAGCAACCCCAGGCACAGCTACAGGTTGGGCAGAGAAGAGATTGAGAGCAGCCCTGCAGAGAAGGACTTGGGGGTGTTGGTTGATGAGAAAATGAACATGAGCCACCTGTGTGCACTTGCAGCCCAGAAAGCCAGCCATGCCCTGGGCTGCATCAAACGGAGAGTGACCAGCAGGTCGAGGGAGATGATCCTGTCCCTCTACTCTGCTCTCGTGAGGCCTCACTTGGAGTATTGTGTGCAGTTCTGGTATCCTCAACATAAAATGACATTAAACTGTTCCAACAAGTCCAGAGGAAGGCCCGGAGGATATCAGGGGAATGGAGCACCTCCTGTATGAAGATAGGATGAGAAAGTTCAGGCTGTTCAGCCTGGAGAAGACTCTGTGGAGACCTCATAGCAGCCTTCCAGTGTCTGAAGAGGGGCTATAGAGATGCTGGGGGTGGACTCTTCATTAGGTACTGTAGTGATAAGACAAGGAGTAATGGGTTCAAACTAAAACAGGGGAAGTTTAGATTGGGTATGAGGAAGAAATTCTTTACTGTAAGGGTGGTGAGGCACTGGAATGGGTATGCCCAGGGAAGTTGTGAATGCTCCATCGCTGGCAGTGTTCAAGGCTGGGTTGGACAGAACCTTGGGTGGCATGGTTTAGTGTGAGGTGTCCCTGCCCATGGTAGGGGGTTTAGAATTAGATGATCTAAAAGTCCTTTCCAACACTAACTATTCTATGATTCTATAATTCTATTAGTTCAACCTGTCAAATGAAAAATTATCTGATACATTGAATTCTATATTTTTTTATTATCTGCACTGAAGTAATTCATAGAAATGCTTTACAGAGTTAAGAAGAAAATAAATCCAGATTTTGTTTGGCCTGGAAAAAATTTAAATGAGTAGATTTTTTTCCAGTTTTGTGTAATATCATGAGATCATTTTTGTCCCAATCTGTTGCAATTATGAACTCAGGTTAATTCTTCATTTTTCTTTGTAAAAAGCCTAAATTGTGACAAAATTGGGGTTTTTTTTCTTTCCCCTGACTTTTTGACAGGCCATAACAGTCCTGAGCAGCCTTGCCTGCCAACATGACTTTGTCCATGTGCCCAGGATCAGCATTTTGGCTCAGGACAAGGACTTTGGTCACAGTATAGGTCTCAAGCTGTGCCTCCTGAATGGACCCTTTGGATGTACACTGTAGATTTGTCGTCAGACCTGCCTTTAGCTGATTTTGCTTCTGGTGGAATCCCTGGTTCTGATACTTTACTTGTTCTGTCTAGGGCTATAAATGCTCCTTGCTATTATCACCTTTGCTCTGCCCACCATTCTCAGACCCAGTGGGACTATGCCTGATCAGTTTGAGGGAGGTGATCCTTCCCTCTGTTCAGGACTGGTGTGGCTATACTTGAAGTGCTGTGGCCACCCTTGTAGGCCCCTACTAACAAAACCTTTCCTCACGAACTCAATACAAGGACTACAAAATCAAGACTGACTCTTAAGAGGAAAAAGCTAAAATTTTTTTTGCTAACAACATCCATGTAGACCATATGGTGCACATCTATCCTGGGTTCAGCAGTAGCAGTCATTTTTTCTGTTTCTTAGTAGCTGGTGCACTCTGTGGTTTTTGAATTTGAGCCTGGGAACAGCACTGATAACACCGATGTTTTTAGTTGCTGCTCAGTAATGTTTACTCTGACCAAGGACTTTCTGAGTCTCATGTTCTGCCAGGGAGGAGGGGAAGCTGGGAGGAAGCAGAGACAGGAGTCCTGACCCAAACTAAACAAAGAGGTAATCCATACCACAGCACGTCATACCCTGTAGATAAAGTGAGGGCAGTTACCCAGAAGGGCTAGACCACTGGTTGGGTTGGGCTGGGTGTCGGTCAGCGGGTGGCGAGAGGTTGTATTTTCTTCCCACAGTTCTCTATCATTATTATTATTGGTAGCAGCAGTAGTGGTTTGTGTTATGCCTTAGTTACTGGACTGTTCTTATTTCAGGCCATGGGAATTACATTCTTTCCATTCTCCCCCCAGTCCTCCAGGGAGAGGGGTGGAGGAAGGGGAGGGAGTGATCTAATGACTGCATGGTTCTGGGTTGCTGACTGGGCTTAAATCAGAACAGTTCTTTATGGCACCCAAAGTGGGGCACAAAGGGTTGAGATTTATGGCAGATCTGACCAGAGTGTGTCTAATCGTATTTGTGATAAGCATTCATTGTTTCAGATTAACAGTCAGTCATCACAATGCTGATTTATTTGCCCTCAGTGTCATTGCCCATGATCTCACAGTCTCAGCATGTCATACCTTACTTACAGCCAGTATTTGCTGTGTTGGTGTTTATTGACTGTGGGCCTTGGGATAAGGTTCTTGTTTCATTGTACTTGTCATTGACATTGTACAAGTCATTGGTAATGACTTGTAATACAATAGAGTCATTGATCGTGAAGCTGATCTGGCTTGCGTTCCCAGTATGGTCACCACCTCTATGCTTTGGGAAGTAAACAATAGAAGTGTATAGCAATTACACATTTTTTTCCCTTCCTGGAGTGGTCAGCCTATGAGGGAGACATTCCCACACACCCTAGTGACAAGTACAGCAGCTACTCGGACTCCGACTACAACAGATGATGCAGCTACTCCAACTGCAAGCACAGCAGACACACCAACTCCAGCGATAAGTACAGCAGCTACTCAAACTCCAGCCACAGCAGACAGCACAGCTGCTCCAGCTCCAAGCACAGCGGCCATACCAGCCCCAGTGACAAGTACAGGAGTATCATTTGAGAGTTCTGAAGGTCTTGCATGGCCTTGGCCTTGAGTCCTGCCTGGCGATTGTGATGGGGATCACCTTGTTGGCACTCATTCAGAGGGGGTTTTACCCACAACCATTTTTTCTGACCTCGAAAGTTAAGCAGAGTTGTGTTTGGGCCTTTTGTAGGGTTAGACAATGATATAGGAGGACCAAGAGTTTTTTCCCCAATGCTGGACAGTCATGATTGACAGGGTATGTGGGACAGTATGGGCAAGTATCTAGACCACTGGGCCCCTCCAGTGCTTCAGAAGGAAGAGTTAGAGATGGAAGGCAGCTGTGTGGAGTCCCTAGCGACAAGCTGCAGAAACTGCTGAAGGGGAGGGTGAATTGTTTTGAGCCTGGTGGGCTCATGACACTTCAGGCCATCAGGGCAGAGAGGCAACATACAGATGGACCCACGACCGAGGGGTGGGCTTAGCAATGGACACTATTGCCCAGGTTATTCACGAGTGTGAACGCTGCACACAAAAAGCCTGTTACAAGAGAAAGAGCCTGACATCATAGACTGGACGGACTCAGCAGCTTTCTAGGGATTGGACCATGCACTAAGGAATGATCTATCTCTGTGTGTGTGTGTGTGTGTGTGTGTGTGTGTGTGTATGTATATACATGAGATAAGAGTGATGGTATATTGAAAATGTGGGATCTGAGAATGATGTAAATGGTATGGAATAAAGGGTGGACACTGTCATGAGTTCAGCAGTAGCAGTCATTTTTCTCCTTCTTAGTAGCTGGTGCAGTGCTGTGTTTTTGACTTTTTGCTGTGAACAGTGCTGATAACACCGATGTTTTTGGTTGCTGCTCAGTAATATTTATTCTGACCAAGGACTTTCTGAGTCTCATGTTCTGCCAGGGAGGAGGGGAAGCTGGGAGGAAGCAGAGACAGGAGTCCTGACCCAAACTAACCAAAGAGGTATTCCATACCACAGCATGTCATACCCAGTAGATAAAGTGGGTGCAGTTTCCCAGAAGGGCTAGACCACTGGTTGGGTTGGGCTGGGTCTCGGTCAGCAGGTGGTGAACGGTTGTATTCTCTTCCCTTGTTCTTTCCCTTCTCATTCTTATTATTGGTGGTAGCAGCAGTGTTTTGTGTCATACCTTAGTTACTGGGCTGTTCTTATCTCAGCCCATGTGAGTTACATTCTTTCGATTCTCTTCCCCATCCCCCCAGGAGTGGGGGGATGAAGGGGGGAGTTATTTATCAACTGCGTGGTTGATTTGCCAACTGGGCTTAAACCAGGACAACATCTCTTAGAAATAAAACAAAGACTTCTTTTATTTCCAGTACCCCTTGGTAAAGAGTCATGGGTTGATGAGGTCAGATTCACATGATTCAGGTGTCACCTAAATTTATCAATCTGCTTGTACTGACTGAAGTGAAAATCAATATATATGAAAAAAAATAGAAATGAAAACTGGGAAATTTTCGTATAGACTGAGTGGAAAACTGAAAACCTGAGATCTATTGAAGGTAGAAACTCCATGAATTGCAAGAAAAGGTTGTAAAGGTTTCAGGATGATGTTGAAATTTTAAACAAAAGTCCAGATACTAATCTGCTTTTAAGCTACTTACACTAGTGTAATGCAATAAGCCTGAATGTTGTTCAATCAATGACACCTAGCTATAGCTGTTAGGTAGATTTGGACCCAATTGCATTTTACCCCTCTGTAGAGACAATAAGTGGTCCAGGGCTTGTTAAAACCATAGGTCTCTGCCTGATTTGCAATATTTTGAACTTAAAAAGTGGAATGTACATTTCTTTTCTAATAGCAAGTTTATTTTGGAGAAGCTTTTCCTGACTGAGGAACTGAGCATTCACTGACTAAGGTCTTTATAAAAATGGCACCTTCAGCCTATGTCAGGGTGTTGCAATGCATCAATTTAGGAGCAGCAATATCTTACGTAATCCTGTCTCTGAAACTGCTTCCTTGCAAGGGAAGAAAAGATCATAGATGAGTAGCTTAAAGTCTGTGATATATATGGCAAGTTAATCTTCGTAGTCACTGAAGGCTAAGATGGAGTCTCTACCCAGAAGATCATAGAATCATAGAATTGTTTAGGTTAGAAAAGACCTTTAAGATCATCATATCCAACCATTAAGCTAACACTACCAAGTCCAGCGCTAAACCATGTCCCTGATTGGCATTCCTACAAGGCTTTAAATACCTCCAGGAATGGGGACTCAACCACTTCCCTCTGCAACCTGTTCTCATGCTTGACAACTCTTTCAGCGAAAAAATGTTTCCTAATATCCAATCTAAGCCTTCCCTGGAGCAACTGGAGGCTGTTACCTCTTTTCCTGTCACTTGTTTCGTGGGGGAAGAGACAGACCCCCACGTCACTACCTCCTTTAAGGTAGTTTTACAGAGCAATAAGGTTCCCCCCTCAGCCTCATTTTCTCCAGCCTAGACCACCCAAGTTCCCTCAGCTGCTCCTCATGAGACTTTCATCATCTTCATTGCCCTTCTTTGGACCTGCCAGCAATTCTCTATCTCTCCTGTAGTAAGGGACACAGAACTTAATACAGTATTCAAGTATTCCAGTGCTGAGTACAGGGGAACTGTCACTTCTGTAGTTCCACCGGCCACTGTGTTTCTAATACAAGCCAGGATGCCACTGGCCTTCTTCGCCATCTGGGCACAAGCTGGCTCATATTCAGCTGCCTGTCAACCAACAACCCCAGCTCCTTTTCTGCTGGGCAACTTTCCAGACAGTCTTCTTCAGGCATGCAGTGCTGCATGGGGTTGTTGTGACCCAAGTGCAGGATCTGGCCCTTAGCCTTGTTGAACCTCATCCAATTATACCAGTTAAAAGTTGGAGCTCCTCATTCTGGAGTATTTTTTTTCCAGAATAGAACTCTGCAGTGAACACTGATGGCTGTTTTCCCATTTTACTGTGGAAGAAATTTACAGGTTAAGCCAGAAAGCTCTCTCTCCACTTTGGTTAAGCGTATTCGAAGACTCAGTTGTTTCCTTTATCAAGTAGGGTGGAAAATCTCCTTTTTGGTTATTATATGCTGTTCAATTTTACTATATATTCTATAGCATGAAAAGGAATACATACAGGCTACTTTCATGGCATTCATTTCTAAAATGACCCTGGGTATTTGGATATTTGCATTTTTATGCCCTAATTTTTATTTTTTCAGCTGGACATTCCTACTTGATCCTGATTTAACCTAAGAAATATGATAACTGATGTTTTAACAGATTAATTTGACAAGTGAGCATTTCCTGCATTTGGAACTGCTTAAAGCACACCCTGTTTACAATGAAGTTTGAATGGAAGTAGTGTCTGCACGTTGTTTCATGACTATGTGTTTTTCCTCGCAATTTCAGCAAGATGCATAATGTTTTGGTCAGTCTTGCCTTTTTAATTGTTTACAAGGGCTTAACATGTTCTCTGGTCCCTGCTGACACAGAATTGCTTATGGCTCCATAGATTTTCCTGTCACTCCTGTTTTCGCGAGATGTTGATGGCCAGTTTAAATTTATTGTGAGTCATACTGATACTTACTTGAAGACCTGGAAAAAGATTTGGATTTTCATAAATTACTATGTTTGGAACACCTGACATCATGGATTATGAAACAGAATTGTGCCTTTAATGTAGTTTATACTCTTAACACAGGAGCATCATGAGTCTCAGGGCATGTACATGCAGAGTGGATCAGTTACAACCGTAATATATTGCCTACAGTATCTGAAGACTCATTGTTATTGTAATACCTGTAACTGTCTTTTCCATTTGGTAGGAAAATTGATACTTGCTCCAATTAAAATTACATTTAAAAAAGTTTTACTAACTTATTTGTAGTTTGTGGGTCATATAAATGCTCATTTTTCTTTCTTATCTTGTCAAAAACAAAGATCATGTGTACAGGGAAAGCAATGCATCCACTCCATTAAAATGGCTTTTGCAATACCAACTGAAATAGCCAGTAGCTCTGTAGCATAATAAACTGCCATGAACCATGTTTCCCATATTATCTTAAAAACAAGACTAAAACATTCAGAACAGAAATGAATAAAGTGATGTAGTGATGTATCATCTCCCTTGCTCTTCTGTACTCTCAGGATAAAATATAGAGCTGTGCCTTCTCCAGCTGTCATCTTGGTTCTGAATATGCAAAGAGCTATTATAATACAAAGACTCCCTTTCTTTCTGCTGAACATAATACTGTCAGTTAGTTGGCTTATGTATACTAGATGCGGGAAAACACTTAGCTGTGTGTCTTGTTTTCTGTGCTCATCTATTTCTATTTGTTGGGTTGCAGATGAATGTTCACTTTCATCTCTGTGGTAGAGTGACTTTGATACTTCTCTCAAATTCAGGTGCCAGAATGGATCAAAGCCTTTCCCAACAGACATGTTTGTATGAAGTAGAAGAGAGTGACTGACTGACATAATGCTTATATTGCCAAATTATAATGGTGGCAAATTAAAATACTCCTACTGGCTATGCATTTTATTTATTTTCTTTCTTTTTTTTTTTTTTATTTTTTTTTTCTTTTTTCTTTTTTGCTGAGAACAAGCAAGCTTCCTGAATCTCAATCAGTGGGTGATTGGAGAAAAATACTTCTCTTGTTGTGAACAAAGGGAAAGCAGCAGTTTTGTATTTTTCCCCTCGTATTTTAACTTAAAGGTAGATACAGTGAGAGAAACTTTCTTTGCAAAATATGAGTAAATCACTCCTTTTTTGCAGGGACAAGGAAGGGGGAACAAGAATATAAAGTTGAACTTCTCTAGCATGCCATCTTAGGAAATTTCTGTATTTAGATATTTCTACTATCTTCATGTTACTTAGAATGAAGAATTCAAAAACCTGTAACATCCTCATTTGTGATAATTCAGCTGTGGTGGGTATGATGGAAGAGATGTTTTGTTCTTACTATTCATATAACCCACAGACAAATATTATCCCCCTGTTGTCAGGAACTTTAAAAACAAAATAGAAAGATGAATCTTCAAAGAGTCTAAAGAAAAATAAAATATCTGCTTGATTATGTTACATGCCTTTAAGCATTTATCCAAAGCCCACTGAAATCAACTGAGAGGCTCTTACATACTTCGGAAGGCTATAGGCCTTTATTTTCTACCTGTTCTTAGTGCTATACAAACAACCACCTTTTAGACCTAATAACTTATGAAAGAGAAAAGGAACACAGCATGATTCTTCAAGACATAAAGTGGCACTTTTTTTGAAACAGGAAATATTTTCCTCCTCAGTAACCAGCTAGCTACTGCATTTTTCACTCTATTCAGGAATACTGTATCTTTTTGTGGGATATTAGTAACTCAGTTCATTGTGAAAAATTCTCTGTTTTGACAATACATGAATAGTTTCATAGTGAGGTTTTGAAACTTCTAACACATTTTATCCATTCTTTTGCTAGTATATCTAAGTATTAGTTCTCAGTAGATAATATGCAGTATATATGATGTTCTCAAAGCGTTCACTGTTTTTTGGTGTTTAGTATTACAGACATGAAATTTGTTACCTAAGCCACTGGTATGATTTCTAGCATGTGCTGTGTTATTGTTGTTATTATTTTCCCTCATTGTTTGGAGGGAAAACAATGTACTAAATACTGCCCTCATTAATTCAATGGAAGATTCCAGGGTAGGTAATGTAGTTAAAAGGATAATCACACTCTTTACAAGTTTGTAACTCCTGCTTTTATTTATTTTTAATATGTGGTGACTCCTTTCCACACGTGTTGAGCAGTGTGCTGTATGTTATTCTGAATACTGTCATGTTTGATTAGTCTCTGTGTTTTATAGTTAGGGTTTCATTGAAATATTTGTCTGATCCAAATATTTATCCTTTTTTTTTTTTTTTTTTTTTTTTTTTTTTTGTAGGGGGGTTTAGCCTGGCTCCTCCAGACATTGTTTCATTTTCTATTTATCAGATCAATTTGTTATGAAGAACAGAGTCAGGTGAAAGAGCAGATCATGAATTCCTATTGTGTACGGCGTTGGATTAACACTGACATTGCTTTGAATTAGAACTCAGTGTTTACTGGTGGGGAAGAGAGAGATATCTACTGTATACTGCATTTTTTTAATCACTGGTTTATAATTTGCTCACATAAAAATACCGACATAACTACACTAATTTGTTGATAGACAGAAGCGACTAAAGCTGGAATAAACCAAAGATTATTGGCTTTCCTCTACATTTAGCCTTTATTTTAGAGCACAAACCCCCATGAATTGTCAGTACTTCTTTTTCTTCCCTAAAGTCCATTTATTTTTAAAGTCTGGACTTGAATTTCTGAACTAGTAGATACTGGCAGTACTTGTCCAGGGAGGGCAGCAGTATAAGGAACTGATTCATGGGTTGCAGATAGTATGTACAAATTAAGAAATCCTTATGGATTGTGCTGCTAGGAAGTTGCCAGCCAGCTGAGGAAGAGACTCAAAGGCTGATGATTTCCATCAAAGTGCTACCCAACTCCTAGAATTACAGCCCTTGGGAAAAATACTGATGTTTTAAATGGAACTCGTGAGTTTTGGATTTGTTGTAGTTGGACAGTTATTTATTTTCCCTGTATAACACAGACGTGAAATGAGTACTTAAATGCAATTAATAAAAATTACTGTGCATATACTTCTGCATTTGGAGCAAGTAGCAATATGTTAAAATAGTGACTCCCCCTCAGCCCCTTTGTAGTTGAGTATAGGAGGTGAATAGTTTACAGCTTTATAACTTCAAGCTGATGCTTTTATTGATTCAGAGGATCGCCATAGGTCAGAATCATCTCCCTGGAAATAAGCAAGCCTGGTGTAAAAATTTTTGGAATTCAGAGAGATAAAAAGTAAATCAAAACAACTTTTGTTATCAGCAATAGTCTTTGGCAAGTACATGTAGAACAAAGGTGCGTTGTGGCATGAAATTGCAGTTCGTGATAATGAAAGATAATTGCTTGTGACTTTTGAACTAAAAATTAAAGAAACAGTAGTTTGTTGCCTCCTGACAGTTCTTTCCCTTTGGGTCACAGAAGGTGGATGGAAAATAGAAAAGGAGAAGAGACAATGGCTCCATTGATTATGTTTTCTTGTATAAAAGCACATGTATAACAAAAGTTTTATGGGTTTTCTGGAATTACAGGCTAACCTATGATAAATAAGTGGATTAATCTTGCCTAACTTTGTATATATATATATATTTATATATATATATAAAAAGCAGATGTAATCTCTATGAAAACTGGATAAATACAAATGCACTGTGCTCAAACCCAGCCAAAATTCTGTAATGTTTGGGTGTGTGTTTCCTCCTAAACTACATATATGTGTATATATATATATATATATATGTATGTATAATTTCTTTCTTATACTAAGACGAAGATACAGTGAAGCATCTTAAATGGGAATGTCTCCTATACTTAGCCACATTACTCCTGCCCCACAGAGTGTTTGAGAACAGTAGGTAATGCAAACTTCCAGAAATTTCTCAAAAAGGAGATTAAAATCTGTTTCCAAAACAGATCTTAAATTTTACCAACTTTTTGGCTGGGTAAATAATATTGTCCAAGAATCAGGATATCAGTTTTAAGCTTCATTCCACTGGCTGTGGAGACATGGGAATTGCTGTGCATTTGGTAGTTGTAATTGCTCATATGTGATAAGTAGAAGCCTTTTATTTTTTTTTTTTTCTCATATTCTTCCTCCTGCTTAGGATGCCTCAGCATTGGTTACTGTTAGACATAAGATGCTGGAATAAGGAGAGTACTAGACTGAAACATGAGTGCTTGCATTTGTCTCCGAAGAAAGAAGTTGAGATTGTTTGCTAAGCACTGTTAAGCATTTTCCTTGAAGCTTTCCTTCTTCTATGAAATAATGCAACACATTCCGCTTTCATATGGTGCTTCTAGTGTACTCATGACCCACCAGATGGGAGAACAGAAACATCTACTCCTCCTATTACTGAGGATCAGAAAAATCAGAACAATATTGTGAAAAATCAGAGCAATATTATGTAGCTTCCTTTAAAGAAAGAAAGTTTAATAACAACAGAAATCACAATAAATAGAGTGCTTATTATTAATTTATTTGCAGTGTCATTCTGAAGATTGAATATTCAATATATGCTAATATACCCAGGAATCTCAGCAGGAGTAATGATGGGCATCTACCCCTTGATACTTAACAATTATTTCTAACAACAGCATAAAGATTTTAACTTCATAGAAGAAGATTTATAACATGCAATTGTTCTAGGAAATGCTGACAAATTTGTTGCATCTTTTAAAATTAATTCTTCTTCAACTAAATAACCATAAAGATTAGGAAAATATTTAGTGAAACCTACTGGTAACTTCAGTAATTTACAATCAGTAAATTAATCATAAAGGTTTTGTGAAATAGCAGTAAATGCAGCCAGAAAGTCCCAAGTTGAGGTCAAAATTAATTTTGGGCTATTTTTGTGAGGATTGGAACTAGTTTTATGAATGTATTTGAGGACAGTAAGCTCAACTCTTATTTTCTCCTCTTTTTTGTTACTTGCTTTTTATTTTTCACTGCTTTTCTTTCTAAACCTTGTTTCCTTTTAAGGTCCTGAAAAATTACTGGTACCACCTATTGCTTTCCAACAATTAGTCTTTCCATTACTACTATGGAGCATCAACTCAGGATTTACTTTCTTTCCCCCTGTTGTCCAAGAACATCTTATTTTGGCCTCTTTGATTTGATTGCAAGCTTTATGCAGACCAAGCTTACCCTTGTGTTCTTTACTTATATCACACCTAGCACAATGGCTTCAAAGTGCTACTAAAACAAACTTCCCATTATCACTTTCTTCTAGTTTGCCCGTTGTGCTTTACGCACACCTTTACAGCTTCTAAGATATTCCTCTTCTCATTCCGTCTTCTCTTGACTATGTCAATGTGGCTAAATGACAGAAGATCACAGACCCATCCTTGATGCTGAAACCAAGTGATACTGACTTGCATTCACCCTGTTTAGGATTGTCATTCTCTCTCTACCAGATTTGTCTTCTAGAAAGATAGTTTGAGTGGTGTAAGACATAACCAGGGAACAAGACAACATTTAAGCAATGCAGATGACCAGGGATCCAATGTTTAAGGCTACTCCCTAGCAGCATAGTGTTTCTTTGTCAGTAATCTGATCTAATATAAAGATTGGGATAGGGCTCTTTCAATGTCCTGCTCCCCTTCTCTCTTTGGGAGAGCTCCATCACATGAGGTTGAAGGTCCTGAAATGAGAAAAGGTAATGGACTGTAGAAGAAATAAGTCTCAGAGCTAATCTGTTATGTTGTGCATAATCTCTTTGAAGAAATAACACTGAAATTGTGATTAAATTTAATAAAATCTGTGGATAATGTAAACTTCCTAAAAGACACCATCTGCAAAATAGCATAGCAATCTTATGGTCTGGAAATACCTCTCCGAAGAGAAGAAAGGTTACATTATTTGCAATTACTGAGTCCTAAGAGTTCACACTGGAGATTTTGTTTGAATTTAAAGAAATTTTAGCTATTGCAGCCATATTTATGAAAGAGATTTCCATTACTCAAACTATCTTCCTAATGGATTGTAAAACACTAAGAAGAGAGTAAAGAAAGAAGCAGAATAAATCGGG
>JAOEHY010049563.1:0-18490 GCA_025447955.1 Psilopsiagon aurifrons
TCCAATCTAAACTTCCCCTGTTTAAGTCTGAACCTGTTACCCCTTGTCCTCTCACTACAGTCCCTAATGAAGAGTCCATGGTCTGCTCCAGTCATCTTCTCCACAATAAATTCCTCCAATTTCAGACCTAGATCTAAACCCCACCCTCCACCACTGGTGTAAGCAAGCATAAAAAAAGAAAATATTTCCCATGAACTATGCTGTTCTGCACACCACATAATTCCTTGTATGTAAAAGGGAAGCATGAGACTGGATGCTATATATGCCACAGAAGAAACAATGGAATCCTGTACTGCAATATGTTATAAGACAGAAAACATACAGAAGATAAAAAAGCAGCCCAAAATATACCCATATAAGTATTTTGTCTTTACTAACATAAATAAGAGTCAGAAACACTGACCTGATGTAGAAATACAATCTTCTTTTGAAAGCATGTTTTATTAACTGTTTATTTAAAACACTGGCTCATATTGCCATATCAAGGGATATTGTCCTTTTATAGAGGTAGACATTACTTAAATCCTTAATTTCACACTATTACAACATTCATCTTGCAGCCTAATATACTGTCCCTCACCGACTAGACTTCTAAATGTGGAAGTAAGATTAGGAATCTGGATTTTGGTTGACATTTTGCAGTGGTACAAAGAAATCCTGTGGTTATAGTAATACTTTTTATCACTAATTCTACAATGAGAATAACTATGTCTACAAATTCTGAAATTTACATACAATGATACTCTGAACTATTATGAAAATGGAATTTAGGAATTTGTAGACATGTATGAAAATGACATACTCAATAATTATGTATTACATTTATTATAATCTAGCATATGATTAAAATGGACAACAGTTCAAAAATAAATATACTGCATTTGTTTGGATAAATTAATCTACAGTTTGCAATCATAACAGAATAATGAATATAAAATATTGGTAATTAAATAATAGGGAGGAAATATTATTACTTTATTAAGCAGCTTTTCACACAAAATTTGTTATATAAAAAATACATGTGTGTTTAGACATATGGTAAATTAAAAATTATTCTAAAACAACGAAAGGAACTTCGGCATTTTTAGATTGTACTTCCATGGTAAAATACTATAATGATGTTTTAAAATTGAGGAAATATGGTCTTTTTCAGTTGTTTCATCAAATTTAAACATTTAACTTTACCTTAGCAGAACATAAACAGCTTTCAAGTGGCACCAGCTGTATCTTACTTGATTAAGAGAGCAGCCAAAAGTATACAGTCTGCAATAAGATATTGGAAAATTGAAATTTTAGAGGTCAGACCAACCCCTGTCCATTTTGTATTTACTTCTTTTAAGAGGACAGATGTCTCTCAGAAGGACAAGCCACGTAAAACGGTACTGCTAGCTGGCTACCCAGTGCAAAGCAAAGGACATGACTTGTGAGCTATAAATTTTAAAAAATCATTTAATTGGTTTTGAAACCCAGAACTAAACCTCTGTGCTCTCAACATGTAGTTAAAACAGTGGCAATCTATGCTTGGATGAGGTATGCTATCACTTTGCATTATTTCTCTTTCCTTGTTTGAAGTTCCAAGGCATTCTCTCTATAGTGTTCATCTTTTGTCCATTGGTTCATTTACAAATGTATTTGTGGAGTATTTCATGTGTACATACAATCCTCTCTCCCATTTCATTTGAGCTAAATTGATATGGCACATTAATACTGTGATGAAACTATACCCTGCATCTCTGGAGAAATTTTTATTTTGGAAAGGCTGCTATCTTGTGTTCCTCCGGTGCATCAGGGAAGAACACTGGAAAAATAGGTACTTAAACTATCTGCAAAAAAGACATGTAGACTTACTTTATGCTCAGGCCCAGCTACACACCTGTTGTTCAATTTCTGTAAATAAATGTTTCATTTAACACTATGTTTAGCAGAATAATTACAAGATAATATATAATAAATATAATAAAATATAAAAAAATAACTTTCCAGGGCAATGTAGCAGATTAGACTGCAGAAACTAGTTGCCCCAGAATCAAGACTGACATTAACCAGTATTTGAACTGTTCTAAAGTGTTTGCTTTTAACAGGCAGATTACCAAGCAGAGAACTGGAGTCTTCCAAAAATAAAAGCTCTTTCACGATATATAAAACTTTCTTGTAGAGCATTGTCATCAGTTTTATTGTGGTAGAGAAATAGAATGACTTTAGTGATTTCATATGGCGTTACATAAATAAAATTGAAAATTATTCTGTTTCAGTTTTGTATGATTCCAGTCAAAGCCATCACCAAACTAGATGAAGGTGTCAGGGCTTTTCTTTGTGAAGAAACACATACATTTCTGGGACACCACTGAAGACAAAGAATTTGCTTTGGAATATGAAAAAATAAATCAAGACTGGCCTTTTGTAGCACAGCAAAGGCAGCTTCCCTTCACTTAAGGCACTGCAGTTCAGTTGCCAAGCTGTTGCTGAAACACCGCGTGACACCAGACAAGCCTTTCTTCCCTGTTTTTCTTTCTTTTTCCCCCTAATGAAATCATTATTAAACTGTGTCTGAACGAAAAGATCTTCCAAGCCAAAGTTAACGTATGCTGACAAAAATATAAATTCACGTCTCAGAGCATGGCTACTTCCTGACCAGGACAGTTCACAGGTTGAAAGTTTGCCCTGTTAAATAAAGTCTATGTTCCAAAACAAACACTAGAATAAGGAAAACAGCAGGTTCACATCAAATACCTCTCATAAAATTAATATGTAAGGCATATAAGAAAAGTATTTCCATACAGCCATAATATTTTGTTTCCCTTAAAATGCAACAAAAGAAACAGAGCTCATTGAGTTTTTATCCTTTAGCACTTCAGGGTTCTGGCAGTAGAAATTTATTTTTAGTTCAGAAGAAAGACATCTTCACACAGCCTTGATGGTGGCCTTTAAATCAAGAGAGATTGTATAGGTCAGTGACTTAACGGTCAGGGCAAGCTGTTGGCAAAGGCAAGCATCAGGGAGGAATGAGATGATAGGCGGGGAGAAGGGATAGGAAAATTTAATTCACAGTCAAAGCAGGCTTAGAGAAAAGTTAGAGCTAGAAGATACAGTTTCCACACTTTGGACACAAACTGTCTGCCATAATCTGAGACCTTTCAGAGGGTTTTAGCACCAAAGCCCAGGGCAGTCTCTAGAGCGATAAGTATTCCCAGGAAATGAAATCTTTACCGAAGTCTTTACAGCTATTGTGTATATCTGCATTTCTTTCAGACTCCCAAAGCCAACTTTAATTTGCTTCTGCTGCTTCAGTCCGCACACAAATGATACTTTGTTTGGGGAGCCTAAGACAAAATGAGACCAGAGAAATATGAAATTTGAGCAATATGTTGTTGTATCAAATGCTCATGAAAAGTCAGACTATAAATTTAGTGTCCACATAGTCAGATGTCTGAGAGAAGCTGTGTTTAAGTAACTGAGTATTGCGGTCTAAGCCCAGCTGTAGAACACACAGTGTGCTCACTTACTCCCCCCTCTTTCTGGGATGGAGAGGAGAATCTGAAGAATGCAACTCCCACAGGCTGAGATAAGAACACTCCAGTAACTAAGGTATAACACAAACCACTGCTGCTACCACCAATAATAATAATGATGAGGGAGACAACAAGGGAAGAGAGCACAACCACTCACCACCTACAATGGATACTAAGCCGGACTGAGCAATGAACCCTCCTCTTCCGGATCCCTGCCCCTAAGTTTTACATTCTGGACATGATGTGCTGTGGTATGGAATACCCCTTTGGTCAGCTTGGGTGAGATGTCCTGTCTCTGGTTTCTCCCAACTTCCCCTCCTCCCTGACAAAGCAGGAGACTCAGAAAGCCCTTGGTCAGAGTAAACATTTGAGCAGTAACTAAAAACTTCGGTGTTATCAGTACTGTTCCCGAGCTGAAAGTCAAAACTGCAGCACTATACCAGCTACTAAGAAGGAGAAAACTGACTTCCAGTGCCTTCCAGAAGGAAATTGGTCTGAATTGTTGCAATATGATTAAATTCTTGCCTGATTAAAGGGATAGCAGATTAATTTTGAGCTGTACTCAGGTGAGATGATAATTTTTATCTAATTTAAAAAAGATTAATTTCATAGCAGAAGTTCCAGGTAAAGAAAACATAGGTTATGGGATATGGATATCCAATATCCAATACAGGATAAAGGAAAGTAATAGGATATTAAAGGTCTAGTTCTTCAGAATATGAAGTGGAAGCACAAGTTAAATCTCCCATGCCTCTACCTTATTGTTATTATTGTAGATATTGGGATCTCTTAATATTCCTTATTGTAATAAATATTCTTTAAAAAAGAATATTTATTGTAATATTTTTATTAATTTAAAGAATATTCTTTAAATAAGGGCTTTCCTCTGGCATGTCCACTGTGCATTCTATTGGTCCTCAGGTAAGTCCTGTAACTGGAGTCACACCAACATAAGGTAAATCAGCTGAGACTTGGTATATTTTGGGGGACTCAAAACATGTTCTTTGCCCCATCTGACATAACTCTTGTGTCTGTTCAGTGTTACCCTGCCTAATACACTCCAGATTGTGTACTGCTTGGACCATATGATAGTGCATGTTTAAAAATTCACTGGTGCAAAGGAACAAAATTCTTTCTTTGGGGAGCATAAATATAAATCCAGTGAAATGTAATTACTAATAAATCAAGTCAGTAAAGTTTTATTAAAAATAAAGCAAGACAGTACACAAAGCTCTACTGGAACTGTTTTCTAAACCACCTTTAGATGAAGTTCTTTCATCTGCTTCTTGGTGCCCTTAAACACAGTTCACAATAACTTAAAAACTGTCAGAACAAAAAGCATTTTAGTTTTTATGTTCTACAGAAGGCCATTAGGGCGACCACATCTGTTCATGCCTCAGTAGTAAATCAAAGAAAACATTTTTCTTCTCTTTCAGGATTTTTAATGTTTTCTAACTTTATGTTACACAATTTCTCATGACTTATTAAATTCCTAACAATTTTTCTTGTTTTGATAATAATTTGAGAAGAGTTGTATGAAAAAAATTAACAATTATTAAAGAATCAGCACTTTCAACTCCTGGCAAGCTGCCTGCAACACAAGTCAATAGGTAGTACACCACTAGAGTACTAAACACAACTACTTGTATAGTTCCACATTTTTTTTCTACTACATAATTACTCTAAGTCATTTAAAACTTGTCCAGCTGTATATGCATCTAGGATCAGAGATGTTATTCTAACTATATCTGCAAAGAACAAATACCTGTTGAAGCTGCGGAAATAAAGGTAAGAAGAACTCAATGGCGGTATACAAAGTCATCAAGGATGAAGTGTGAGTTCAAAAAATCTGTGTTTTTTTTTTTTTTTTTTTTAATTGGGTGGTCTTACATAATAGTTTCTGTCACAAAAGTTTTTGTCATTTGCATGTTTAGGTAACAGAGCTACCAGGTTCATTTTAAAACCAGATAATACAGACAATACTAATGAAGCTGATTTGGTCTATTATAATGTGACAAATAATATACCACTTAATGTGAATATTCAAATGCAGAATGCAAAGACCATATCACAGGTTTTCCAGGATTCATTACAGCTTGGTATGAAAAGTTTTGATGGTTACTTGGTCTTTTCATCACAAAAAAGTTCATGTTTTTGGAAGTAAAGACTGAGTTTTCATACAGAATGCTTCTCTAAGACCAACAGCAGAACAGGCAAGTTAACAATGATCATGTCTGACTGCATTTATTTAAATTTACTGCTGCTATCATGAACGTTTTAGAAAACATTGTGTTTTAAGCAACACAGCAGCCAATGGCCCCAGTTAAACTAAATCTGATATACAAAACTCCAGATTAGGTTATAAGGTTTGAGCACCCTTAGATCTAGTTAAAATCAATGGCAATTGAAAGTAAATGTTTCTGACTATTTCTAGACTGGTGAAAATACTCAAATTTTCACAGAAACAGAAAAGCCTTTGCCATGTTGGGTCAAAAAATCATGCCTGCACTATTTGACTTCAGGATGGAAGCTCATCCTGAACACTGATGGTGACATCTTGGTGAAGATGTCACCATTTTGAGGGAGGCTGGTGACATTCTCCTAAGGCCACCCATTTGCTCATGCATCAAACCATCAAACTAGTTCCAAGCTAAAAGAAATCAAGCCCCAGGGCATTTGAAAAAAAATGGTATCTGGGTATTTTTGTAATGTTTATAGTCTATAGAGTACTATAGGTTTAACAGACTTAAAAAAATTACAAGCTAAGTTAAATAGCTTTTTGTATCTCATATGAAAGAATTAGTACTATTGACGTACCATCAGTAAATCAGAAATCCTGCTACTGAGCACTAATGGAATTAAATGCTCAGGATTCTGCTCCTCAGGTGCATAAAATTTCTAAATTTTTGGGTATACAGAGGATATTCATGGTAATTTAGCTCTCTTTGAACTGAAATAAATGATGAGCTATGGGAGAAAATAATTTAGAACTTGATAAAATCATCACACAGTAGGCTTGTGTGATTTTTTTATGAACAGTGATTATGATTTTATGAATTGAAATCTTCATAAAGCTTTACACTGCTACAGCAAAGTGAGGAAATGCATTCCAAATTGTATTACAGTGAGTTTTACAGAATTTTTAAATCTCATGTTTACTTCATCACTTTGAAGAATTTAAATCAGCTTTAGGAACAGAATACTGTCAGACCTTAAAGTCTGCTGACATTTTAACTAGAAAGGTTTTCACATGTCTATTAACACTGTGCTCATCAAGGTAAGACTATCACCTCTCAAAATAGACATGAAATAATATCATGTAATATTTTATGACAAATTTTTCTCACAGGTTTATTATGCATATTCGACAGAATTAAACTAATCCTCTCTCACAAGTGAAAGCATACTACAACTAATTCATAAATGCACTACTGATCAGAATTATAGTAGAAGCTTGTCAGAACTCTGTGACCAGCCTCCTAGCATACATAGGCCTCTCAATTACAAATTTATGCTATACTTAGAAATAAGTAACAACAACAACAATAACACAAAAGAAAAGCAACCCAAAAAATATACCACTCCCCCAAAAAAATAAAAAAAAGGAGTTGAACTAGTTTTTCACAGATATTGTTCTCTCAGTTATTTTCTTATTCAAATTATAATGACACAGAAATGACTGTTAGAAGAACACAACTTTAAGGGCTACACTTACAGAGGATTAAATTTTTTTAAGCCAAAAAAGTCTTGTGCATCACAATGTAGAGTTCTGTTACACAACTTATCACACACTGAAGAGTAAGCTACAGCAATAGCTAAGATACTTGGCTGGCCACTTAGACGACTAAAGATTATGAAGTCATACTGAATTATACTGAGCTGAGCATCTGGCCTGTTAAATATAATTAAGCACATATTTTACTCAGTAAGTTACATAGTACATCTCAATAGTTTCACCATGTGACACTATTGTTGACTCCTTGAATATCTGCTGCAGTAACAAATGACAAATTGTCCTCAGAATAAATAGAGGATAAATAGTGGGTGATAGAAGCACAGCCTGCCTAATTTTTTATTAATATTTTCACTTAGTGAGTGTTATCTGCATCCTTATTCATACTTGCTGATCTGGTTTTATCTGTTAGAAAGTTTTTATAGGTATCTGGCAATGGATTAATATCAATAGCCATTTGAAAGTAGCCAAGGTAATATCCTACTGCTGGTTCCTGAGCTCTGGCAGTACTTCAAATCATATCAGCAAGAGGCATTTTTTTCAGTATCTTGAGCTTAAGATGAGAAGGTAAACACCACAAATACAACAAACACCACAAGCACATGGTAATATAACTAAATAAATATCAAGAAGCCAATGGAGAATTGCTTTCAAAATCCCAGGGCACACCATGACAGAACTCAGCATTCCAACTTCAGTTCAATTTTTGGAACAACACAAGTACAGTTAATAATCATGAAGTTTTGTTATTTTTGAGATTAAAATTATATATCCTTTATCTTTATTCAGTTTAAATTAATTTCATAATCTGCTTTCCTATTTCATCCACTAAAAAAAAATGGAGCAATAACCCAGGCATGTACAGAAACATAGCTGGAAACTATTCAGCTATGTGGAATGGAAGTTATTTTAATTTTCTCAACATGTGCTAATTCATATACAATACTTCAGCCACTAACATCAAGACAAGATGCTAATTTATCACTAGTCATCAGCTCCTTTTTCATAGAAATGTATTCATTTATGAAGACTTTGAGCTAAATTCAGATTAAGTCTACAACCGATTCTCTGAGAAAAAGACAAAAATGCAGTCCACAGTTTATCTATTTTTCAGTTGCAAGCAAAAATTCTATCAAGGTCAAAAAATAAAGCAACTTCAAAGATGATTCAAATACGTCTAGTACAAGAGCAATTTGGAAGATTTTACCTTGGCTTTTTTCAGAAGCATTTTTTTAAATTTTTTTTTCAGAAGACAGTGATTATGATCAGATACACGCTGCCCACGGGTACAGGTTTCATGGCCTTTCGAACAGGCAAGGGCATAAGTAAATGCTTAAAATTTAGAATGTACTCAAGATTCTCACAGAACTAAAAACAAGGTCTCTGAAAATTTAATCCTTATGTATCATAGAATCATTGTGTAACTTTAGTGAGCTCTCCCCATTCCTTTATGACCTGTACCCATCGCAGATGAATAACGTTCCTCGCCTCATCTCAAAAGAATAGGCAATTAATTGGTTGTTATCAGCAGAGTGAGTTGCAGATATCCTTCAGGAAAAAAGAACACAAATTCAGCTGATAACCCATTGAATAAATATACAGAAATTCAGGATCCTATTGTAGGACAAAATGAGAGGGCAAACCTGCCCTCTTTGAAAAATGGTATCTATTTTGGGATGGAAAGTGTAAAAGTTCATTACATATGTCATGCACACGAGATTATGACACAATCCATATTCCTTACATACTTCTAGTCTATCTATACACCCACCATTTACTTAGCTATCTGTACAGAGTTGTTGTTTTAAAAAAAGAAAAAGTGGCCCTGCAAAGATTCAAACCCTTTCCGTAATTTATGTATTCATGGAGAATCTTATTTTTCATAACTGCACAATTTCAGGAAAGATTGTGAGTTGGTGGTTTTGTTTCTTTTTTCCAGTTTCCAGAGTCTTGCTATCTAGTAGCATCTCATTTTTATTAGTTCAAAACAGAAGTCATGAATGTTCCATCTGGCTACTACCACAGAAAAACAAGACCCCATGGAATAATGGCGAAATGCAGATATGGAAAACCAGGTCTTTTTTTAAGAATATGTTTTTTTAGAATGGAAAGAAGGCAAAGTCATATATCTATATTAAGTAAAAGAAGATGGGAGAAAAAAAAATACAAAAGTAGAGAAACTTATGAGCTCACCATTTTAAAGAAAGCAAATGAAGCATTTGTCATTTCTCTTAACTTCCTCAATTCTGTCCAGCATGCTCCAAGCTTGCTCTTCCTGCATATTACACTGTTGATGTTTTCACTGGTTTTTGTGTATGCAAAGATGGCAGTATGTGTTTAGATTATAATACGAGCCATCCTTCAACCTCATAATCACTTTTTGTCCTCTTTCACCTCCACAGCTTCACAAGTTTTTTTGTTAGGGTCTGAAGCGTGAATTGAGACTCTTGTGGAAGACCACTGTATATACAGTATTTCAGGTATAGCACATAAGCTGTATCTTCCCCCACAATAGTTTTTTACATTTTTAAGGGCTCCTCCTCATTTTGGGAGCTGAAACGTGTATTCTTCTGAATTCACTAATGAGTTTCCATTCCACTCTGGAAGTACAATATGAGAAACTATAAATTAATCCATAAAAAGAAACCCCTAAAAAACAAAACCAATCCCATTGTTTCCATTATAATAGCTTGTTTAGACAGACTATATTCTGCTTTCTCTCTAGCATGCACAATGATATATTGTGAAGAGAGGGACAGTGTGGCAAGTATTTTCTCCCTGCTGTGCCTGTAAAAGAAAAACACAAGACACAGATCTAGTGCAAGGCTGAGAACAAGCCAGGCTGACTAGCAGTGGTCCATTACAGTAGCAGGCATGGCCAGCTGGCAGTAGGCCTTCTCAGGCCCCATGGCTCCTGCCATCCACATGCTGCCATATGGCTCTGAGGGAGCATTCATGGCTCTTTTTTGCAGTGTAAGTAGGGATACCACAGAGAATGCTGGCTCCAGCAACACTGAGCCAGTCTGTCCCATAAGATATTTTTGTAAAGTAGAGTGATGTAATTAGGAACCCCTTAGCCTACAGAACCCTAACTATCATCATTATTTATATTCTATCACAAAGGTATGCAATCATTTTATTTGGCTAAAAAACAGATTTCAGGCTAGATATGATCAAGCAAAATATAAACCATAGAAACATAGAAAAGCTGAGCAGATGATGTACATTTTGATTTAGAGGCTGAATCATGAAATGGAAAATAAATCCTGATTATCAGAGTCTTTGCCTTGAAATAGGGTAGCTCTTATTTTCATTTTCTCACACCTACTTTGTAAATATAAACAATTTTGAATTCAAAAAGTAATTTTGAACTTTAAAATCAGAATGTCTTAGAAATATTGCAAGAAACTTTCCAGACAACGATGTGAATATTGTAGCTATCTCTCTCCATCATCTGCGCCAGCATGCAAGTTCTACCAAACCTGACAGTAAGCAGTCTAAATCACTCTAAATCTCTCTTGCACTTAGGCACAAAACTGGCATGTAACTATTGTTTGAAGATCTGAATGCAGCCCTAACGCATACATAGAAACCAAAATAATACAGTGGGAACTGTGATTGATCAAAATCTCTATATAGGAACCCAGGAAGTTAGCAAAGAAAATAAGCACTGGCAAGAAGCAGTTACAGGCTGGAAAATTAACTTCCAAGCTAGAGCATGAAGGTGCATGTTTGCACAGTGCACAGGGAGTCAGCCTTCTGTTGGGTGCCACTTAGCAGGTTACACCAGCCTGTATCGTGTGAGTGAGCAGTGAGAGGATGCAAAATGATTTTCCTGTGGAAGTGATATGAGGTATTAGGAAAACTAGAGCTTCAAGCTACCGTAGTTAAAATTAAATCTAACCTATAATAGATGATGCCAACCACCTGAAATGGTTTGGACTTTGTTGCTGAGCATCTTATGTCTAAATATGTGAGTGTGTGAGCTTTGACCAGTTTTTAAAAAATGTTTTGGGAAGATATGCAACTGCACAGAGACTTTATGTCATATCGGTACATCTGGCACATTCTCTGGCATTTAAGGTTTATTAAATTCTGAATATTATGTCATCTGCTCTTGCCTTAAAATAATTTCGTGTCAGCTTTTGTCTCTAACTTCCTCTTTAACAGAAGTTGTTTCTGTCGATCTCTTAACTACGTGCTTTTTTTCACATCCATTTCCCAGCAAAAGTATAAACTCATATTACAGCCCCAAACCACCACAATTTAACTCCCTTCATGTTTACTTACAGGAGAGCAAAAAAGTTTGCATAAAGCCTCTATGAGCAAGTAATAATTAAAAACATTTCAGGACACCTCTTTTTTTAAACTGTATTTTTCACCCAATTAAATTAAATTCAAAGGTAATTTTTCAAACTTAGAGCTCATTCCAGGTTTCAAACACATGTAAAACTCAGATCGTAACATTAATGATCCTATACAAAGTGTATATGTTCCTATACAAAGAATATAGGAACTGCCCACACATTTAGGATTTTTCCATAAACAGTTGAAGATTGTTAAAGACACTAACAGAATACAATCTGATATGTCTCAAGTTGCTGTGACATGAAATGTTTCTTGTCATAAACCAAGAAATTTGTCACAATAGCAGTGTTACATCCCAAAAGAAGTTTCCACTCAATTTAAAGCAACTGTTTGAGATTAATAAAACATGATTGAAATACAGACATTTTTAGTGAAATCAAGAAATATCACATCACTGTTGTCTGATTTCAAGAACTGTTTGAAGTTACTGGGGGGAAAAGAGACCATCTTATTACAGGTTGGCAGTTCAGATTTCATGACAAATTTCTTCCCTCCTGTAAAGACTAGGACTGAAAAGGTACAATGCTTCATAAAATGAAGCATCTTTTTCTATGGTAATAACTCTTCCATTTTTCCTCAATGCTCATATACCTCTAGTATATTTTGTAATGATTTAACACCTGTAATGGATTAAATCTGTACTGTTACTGTAGCAGACAGTGTAAGAAATGTCAGTTCTCATTTGCCTGAACATAAATCTGCCTTTTTTGGTAAGCAAGATGAAAGAAAGACCACTGAAAATCAAAGCATATGTTGTTCATGCAAAAAAAGATGTTCAGCAACATGAATCTTTTCCGCATCATTCTCTTTTAGGAGTGGAGGAATTTTTTTTCAGCAATAGAAGGAAGTATATAGAAATGCATTATTATCAAGCTGTAGTAGATTTTATAATTGCTTGCTGACACAGCTGAATAGTCATAAAATACCATAAAGAGAAAATAAGTTGATAATGTAAAGCAGTAATTAGGATTTTGTGCATGCTTATGCCATTTACATATTTAAATGCTTTAATATTAACATGTCAACTTTAATAGTATGTAAATTAATTCCCTTGTGTGAAATTTATCCTCCTCAGCATTAGACATGTATTCATTCACAGCAACTATACATCTCCTTCCTTATTTATCTTTTTAGAGAGACTTTTCAGGATCTTATACAAAATGTTTTCTCTGCAATCTCCTGTCCAGATTCATTAAAGAAGTTTATAGCTTGAATGGATGGAACAGCAGTAGCCACCAGGTCCACATATCACTGTGCTATAAAAACACATACACACAGAGAATTACTTTGTACCTGGAGGCTTTACAACCATCTAAATAGAAAGAGATTATTCAACCACCTAGTATCTCAACCCATTTCTGAATAGTGCTGATAGTTGTTAGCAGTCTGATGTAGCATACTTAAGCTGAGAAGCATGATAACACACATCATAACAGAAATGCCTCAAAAAAACCATAGCACACCCAAAAAGTGTTTCAGAAGATTCAGGAAAGAAATAAAACCAACAAAAGCCTTTCATTTTTTCCCCCCATTTCATTACGTTCCTGATGAATCTTGTATTTTCCATTGTCCATATATCTGGAAAGTTTTCATCCTCCCCTTGAAGGTCTCTTACTTAGAAACAAAGAGCTGGAAAATGAAAGGTATGGTGTGATTAAAGAAAAAAGTACAACCAAACATCAGTTATAGCTTTATGGTGCACTGCAATTTAGTTCTGAGTGTACTGCAGAACCCTGCATAATACAGCCTTAGTTGCCTGGCAACAAACAGGAACTATATCAGAAAGCAGCAAAGGTGTGAATGAATAAACAGAAGTGACAAAGACATGTGAAAATGCCCTGTAAAACTGTCCTCAATGCTCAACAGTCTGACCAGGCTTTCACAACGTTTCAAGGAAATAGTGGATTAAATTCTGCTCTCCATTAAAGTAAGTTAAGGTATGTGGATGTGAAATGAATCTAGCTAAATAAGCATAATATAAAATCTGGAGAAAAAACAAATTAACAAATGCATTCTCATCAGTTTGGATACTGATGTAGTACTGATGGAGTACGTAGACAGAACAAATACCCAACAGTACCTTGAATAGATGAGGTAGAATATCAATTGTATCAATTTCAATTTTCAATTTCAGTTTTACCAATTTTTTAATTGGTAGAATTAAAACCTTCTGTCTTGGTCCTAGGTGCTAATCAGTCACCCATTTTGGTGCTAAGCTCCTGGAAATTAAGCGCTCACACACTGAATTTGAAAGACCATTACTCATTCTTCACACTTCTTCCCATTGAGAAACTCCTATGCTGAACTGTTTTACTTTGTGCTTTTTTATTTATCTGCAAGATTCTTTTATTATAACCAGCTTTAACATATAAGGTCCATGATACACAACTGCACTTCACACTGAAAGGTTAATATAATTCACAAGTGTTTTAGTTGTTTTACTGCACCATGATATTTTCTTATAAAACCAATCCTATTTTAAATACTATCACATAATTGGATGAGAATAGTTAGGCATGAGAAATGTCAGAAAATCCAAATAAAGCTGATACCTTTGAAAAGTCCTAAAAGGGAGCACATTTTATAGTGAAAGATTATGTTACTATCAAAGTTTGATGTACTAAGTATACCTGGCCAAGCCGTTCATTTGACATATATCAGAGAGACTCCCACGATCCAGAAGAGCCAAGCTACTTTATAATAACTAAGGGTCTTACTCTGTTTCACAAAATGATGCAGAAATGTCCAGCTACAACTAAGTCTACCTTTTTATTTTCTATAGGTAAGGAAAACTCTGAGACAATGTGATCAAGCAGAGACTGATTAGTCAGAATTACACTGACGTAATGTTGGGGAAGAAAGTTGCATGAGGTCATCTTCCTGAACAGATGGTCTAGAGATACTGGTTTTAACTAGCACATGGTCGAGTAAATAATGTTTAAGTTTTCTCTGAGAGCCTGGGGAGTGAACTAGATAGAATTGACTGAAATACCTGTGCCTCCTGCCCACATCATCTGCTACTCCTAGGGTTTTCATTTCCTGCACTGTTTGTGCTTTATCACATGGCTCACTGGTCAGGCAGTCTGTGCCCTTGGTTCAAAAAGATTTTATTGGAAGATTGAGAAAGATGTGCACTTAGTCTCAATTTGTAAATTCTTTATATACTTACTTTGCTCCTTACAGGCAAAATCAGTCAACAGGAAGAGAAAAGTGCAGTTGAATTTCCTCTTTTGTTTTGCCAGTCGGTATAATAAATTTCATATGTAGTAATAAATTACCATAATAGGATGAAAATCTACACGATCAGTTGTATGAATAATTATGTTTCTGTTCAGATTAAATGTCAATTTGAACACAACCAGATTTGTTAATTTCCATGATTGACCTGAGCATGCAAATTTACAATCTCAAGAGGACTATCCAGGTCCTTTCATTTTATTGAGTATATGTTTATTTTATATTTGTTTAGAACAAATTAAAAGTGGTTGATAATAAAGTTCATCAGGCTTCACTAAGAGTTTTCAATTATTTGAACAGGCACATCTCTTTTCACAAGCAGCATCAACATAACTAGCTTTTTCAATAACATCACACTAGTGTGTGGTCTACCACACTTATGATCCTGGTTCTAGCTAAGATAGAGTTAATTTTCTTCCTAGTATCAGATGGGGGTTATTCCTTTCTTTCCCTCCCTTTATTTCCTATTAGTATTATTTTCATTATTGTCATGTAATAATATGTTACTTGAATTATTAAACTGGTTTTATTTTTAAAAAAGGGATACACAATACTATTTCTCACCACCAGCTGACTGATGCCTGGCCCAGCCCTGAGAAGTGACAGGAGCCACTTGTCTTGGAGAAAAGATAAAAATAAACCACAAGATTCAAAACCACGGTAATCAAAACCGGTAAATGAACTCATAGAACAGAGATAATCTTGACTACAAATTATTTTCTAGTGTGCTGCATTACATAATTTTTAGTATGTTAAAATGATCCCCCAAATACTACTGATTCATGACTACAAGTTATTATTCTTGATAAACACCAAAATAAAGTAGTGAAATATAGCCAAAAATGCTATGGAAAAAACAAGTAGTGAAACATACATGTACAGGCAATAAACTGTTTGCATTGCACATGCAGAAGGAGTAATCAGATGTGCAGGTCATCTGATTACTCATTTAACTCTCATTAAAAACTTGCTGCTCCTTTCAGCTTCATTACCAAAACTCTGGGTACTGGCAGACCTTCCACATTTCTATTTTTAAAAATGTGTACTTAAGTTTTGTACTTTATTCATCATAAATCTCTTACTGGTGTTTGTAACAAAGGCTAAAAAGAAAATCAAAAAAGAAACTATAATTAAATTGTCATTCTGATTTGTGTCATTAAAACCTTTGAGGTAAAGAAGAGAGCATCCCAGCAGTCCAAGAAAGTAAAAATGCATACAAATCTGGCAGTAGGGGCTGTATAACTTTAAAATTACAAATGGATCCATATCAAAGAATTCACACCCAATTATCTAAATGGCCTTCTGTAAAGCAGCCAAGGATGTAAAAAGGGAAAAGGATGGGAGACAGGTAATACATCAGTTAGAGGGATAAGATTCAGCTGAAAAAAATCACTTTAAGTTTTGAATTTTTATCTCATCTTCCTCACAAAAATTCAGGATACTATGATCTGGGCTGACTGAAATTTATCACAGAAACATCCAGCTTCCTTTGATTTGTTATGAATGCTTTTTAGAATGCCAATGAAAAGATGAACCCTTAGGGTAAGGGTGTCTCTGGAAAAGTTGTGATCAAAAACTTCCACTTTACTAAACCCCCCTTTACCCTGATGGTAAATACACCCACCATCAAAGTATATAGGTTGCAATGACCTAGTTTCACTTGGGCACCAGAAGCTGTATAGTCATTACTAATATGATAGCCGACAAGTGTTTCCCCATGTTTTTTGACTGTAATGTCATTCCTATTTGACTTCACTGACACTAGTCATGGCAGAATTGCTTATGACATAATTATGGAAATACACAGAATTATTAGTATTGCATAATAGCCTTACATAATGATGCATATGTCATTATGCAAATTTGAATAGTGGAGCAAATGTTGTTGATGTCAATAGGTTTATAACAGAATAACCCGATCAAATTAAATATTGCCCAAATAACTGCATGGTAGGCAATCTTAAATAAAAGGGGATGCTCAGGGGATGAAGGAGTGCTTAAATGCTGCGGCAAACATCTGATGTAACTTCAGGGAAAAGGAAAGATTTCTGTTTGGTTGAACCCCAGAAACTATAACTCAAGATATTATGCATAATATACATATAAAATGCTAAATTCTCTAAAGCTACATGTTATCTAACTTTATTTGTCTCATAGTTAGGAACCTGACCTAAGTGAGTTTTGTTGTTACTCCTAAAGTTAACAGAGAGGAAGATAGGGGGAAGAGAGAAAGAGGAAGACCTCGAGTCTAAGTACGTCACCTTAGACATTTACTGGGAAAACTGGCAGGTGAAGTGGCTAAACCACTATCCATTATATTTGAGAAGTCACGATAATGTGAATAAGTTCCTATTGACTGGAAGAGGAAAAAGAGCCCCCATTTTTAAAAATGGAAAAGAGACCTGTAGAACTATAGGCCGGTGAGTCCCACCTCAGTGCCCAGCAAGATCATGAAGCATATCCCCCTGGACACTATTCCAAGGCACATGGACAATAAGCAGGTGGATGGTGACAGTCAACATGGCTTCACTTAGGGCAAATTGTGCCTGACAAGTTTGGTGGCCTTGTAAGTTAGAGTTACAATATCGGTAGGTAAGGGAAGAGCCTGGATCACCTCTCCAGGTTTCTCAGAGAAGTTGTGGATGCCCCAAGCCCTGGAAGTTTTCCAGGCCAGGTTGTATGTGGCTTCACTTGGGTTCACTTTTTAATCTATGTATAATGCTACAGTATTTCACTGGGGAAACCCTCTTCTCCTCAGACATGTGTGACAACAAAGCCCCAGCACAAGACTTACCCTAAAATGTAAACCCTATGAATCAAAAGCGAGGAACAAAACGTGTCATATTCCATTCTTGCATGAAAAAACTTAATTGTAAAGGTTCACCTCACAGTTCTTGAGAAGACTGTTTGCTACTCAAGAAAACTTGATTAAGAAAAAATTTCCATCTGGTGTTGGTAAGTATATTTTAAAAATCTGAAGAAGCTGGCAATTTTTATTTCTTTCACTAAAGATATTGCTTACTACTTCTGGAAAGAAGGCACTGTACTTTTCTTGATGCCACCATAGAAGATCCAAAGGATATTTTGCCTTGTGACCTTTGAGTAGGACATGGCACTAGTAGTAGTTTTACAGAAGTGAAATAAGGCACCTCTTAAATGGCTACGACCACTGCTATCACAGAAACAAAAGCCAATACACTTTTGGCATCTTATCAGAAAGAAAATGTCACTATTTTTGCTGGATATGTTAATTTTTCTCAGTCTGGTAAGTAATAGAGGGTTCTCTGGGGCTCTCTAGCATTTCTTTGTTCATGATCATATTTAATGTGACAGAGCCAAAATCTTAATATGACAGAGCCAAATCTTAATATAACAGAGCCAAAATCTCTGCAGATAAACAGGCATTTTCTAAACCAACCCAGCCAAAACCTTTATTAGCATTTTCACATTCTCCTGTCCATTGGTGCATAACTTCAATGTGCATCATTGTTTGGGATGCCACTGTCCTGGGTTCGGCAGTAGCAGTCGTTTTTCTCCTTCTTGGTAGCTGGTGTGGAGCTGTGCTGTTTTTTTTTCCTTTGGACTTTCGGCTTGTGAGCAGTGCTGATAACACCAATGTTTTGGTTACTGCTTAGTACATTTT